>WHVB01000050.1:0-144899 GCA_015178965.1 Russula ochroleuca | reverse complement strand
GTGAGACTCGCCGACTTGTTGTCGAGCGACGCTGCTCCAAACTCCCATAATGATTCGGTTCATCCTGGTTCAGGTGAGATTTTACCCTCCGTGATATCCGAATCTTACCGTGATTCTTTTACTTTTTCGCTAGAATCGCCAAGGCAAGACACGGTTGTCAAAGTGGTATGTTCCATACGACGATGAAGAGAAGGTACGCTCTCTTGGATCTCCATGGGAAAGATCAGTTGGATTACAACCTTGGATCACAGCTCCGTCTGCGTGGTGAAGTGCATCGGGTAGTTGCGGCGCGTGACCAGAAATATCAATCCAATTTCGTTGAGGTATGCAAATCCCCTCGTCTCTTTCCTCTATCAGCCCTAAGTCGACCAATATTGGTCTCCCCTAGTTCCGGAACTACAAGATTGTATACCGTCGCTATGCAGGCCTCTTCTTCTGCGTATGTGTTGATGCAAACGACAACGAACTTGCATACCTGGAGGCCATACACCTGTTTGTCGAGATTCTCGGTGCGTTCGGTCCACCTACCCAGAGATAGAGGGTTGCCTAGGTGGCTTATACAAAAAAAACAGATGCCTTCTTCGACAATGTCTGCGAGCTGGACCTGGTGTTCAATTTCTACAAGGTGTGTTACGACTTTCTGACAACCCGTGCCGATGCTAACCCTGTCACCGATATCAGGTTTATGCCATTCTGGACGAAATGTTCTTGGCAGGAGAGATTGAAGAAACGAGCAAAGACGTGGTCCTGTCCAGATTAGAGACACTGGAGAAGCTGGAGTGACATCGTTCCAGTCGCTGATTTGTCTACCCTGTGTTCTGCTTTCTCTTCTCTTTGCTCTGATTTATGGTTCACTTTCCTTCCTTTTCACGACACCGTTGCCAATAGTCTTTAAATGGCCGCGTCCTCACTTACGACCGTCGCTTGCCTCACGCGGACATGCATCGCCAGGTCCAGATTTACTTTCTACTTACGTGTATTCTCTATTTTGAGCCCGAAAGCAGTAATAAGAACCGATCCTCCGTCGCTATATTAAAGTGTCCCTACAGCCCATGCGGCCCGCCACCCGCACTATACTAAGTACCCTTTGACGTCGTTGACGCAAGGAGAAGCTGAGCGTAGGTGACCCCGCTCGCCGATCGACTTGGCGCCAACTGTCAGACGTACTGGTTATTCACGCCTGGGATAAGTTGGAGCTCTATCCACACAGTCGAAGCCCCCCGGGGGGAGAGGTCCCTGCGAGAAGGGTTGATGGGGTGCTGTATGACACAAGAAGGCAATATTCCAGCATTCGATTGTTCGGCATCACTGGTCCCATTGTCAAAAAAGCCCGGACTCCGTTGTGGATACGCAGCGCCTTCTGATGGACATAACGCGGTGATCGTCCTGCAACTAGCAATCCTAAGGACTAACAGCCATGATGCAGGGCAAAGAGCCTGAGGTGACTGAGGGAAGGCGACGGAATATCCGCTTCTGCGCCTACGGGCTGCCGCCGCTGTTTCAGGCTGTGCCTCGGAGTTCTACGCCTCGTGTACTACGCATTGCGGCATCGGAGACTCCAGACACCGCCGTGACTCGGAGTACGAGGTCCTAGCCGCCAACACCTCCATTCACGACACTCATTCCTACAGCTCCCTGACACTAAAAGGTGGCTAGATTATTAACCGTGCTCCTAATAGCGTGAACACCGGGTGTAGTAAGCGCTTGGGGTCCTCCGGCCGGGCTCGTAGACTTCGTCTTCTCATCCAACGTGAGTCCTATTCCCCGTGTTCCATTTTCTTGTCCTTGTCTCCGCTCATGCCATATCTGTAGGACGGCTATGCATTTCGATACATGAAGCTGCCTCCGGAGGTGTACTTGAACATCGCGCAACATGTGGAAAGGCGGGCGGACCTATGTGTGCTTTGTCTGGTCTCGCAGGCATTCCGGACAGCTGCAGAGCATGTGCTCTATCGGAAGCTGGACATGAGCGAACCCTCCAGCACGATCATGCTCTGTCAAGTCTTGGCCGAGCAGCCCAGATTATCCCGGCTGGTCACCGCCCTCGCAATATACCTAGACGAAGAAGGACAACTTGAAGGTGACAACGGAGGCAACCCCCAGGAACAAGGGCCATCCTCATCGCCATCCCACTCCTACTGGACCTCTATTTCCAACGCGCTCCGGAACACCGCGAGTTTACGCTCGCTCCGCGTCCACTTGGATGGTGGCATCCCAATCAACTACGCATGGATACTCGACGGCTGCGGCTTTCAGCTCCATACTTTTCACTGCGACCTCGCGTGGGATGTGCACCTCGTATCCTTCCTCACCACACAACGTGAGCTTTCCGACCTGTACATTGCCGACTTCGACGGGGACGTCCCAGAAAACGTATCTATCAGCACGCATTCGCTAAGACAAGCACACACCCTCCCTCGCCTCTCCATTCTTGATTGCACCTTCACCGAAGCCGTGGGTGTCCTCGTACCAGGTCGCCCCGTGACGCACGTCAAGACGTGCTTCTCAAGCTCGAATCGCGAAACTAGGCGTGTCGAGCTCGCCCTTCTCCTCACCGATTTGCGCCTGTCAACGCAACCAATATACTCCCTGACAGTGGCGGATGAGTCATACACCTCGACCTTCTCTCTGGAACTCTTATCGTCTCTCGTCAGGGCATTCGGGCCGACTCCACAGCTGAGTTACCTTGGCCCACTGGCGCTGCCTGTTGATGGGGGGGAAGTAGGTGATATCGGGTTTTCCTAGGTTGGTTTTGCGTGACTAATCGGTTTTTACTACTTTACCCCACAGCGCCTCATATTTTACGGACACCTCGGACACCTGCGCGAACTTCGGAGCGTGGAGCTAGACGTTTCCGAATGGGAGCCGCCACCTGTGTCATTCGCAGCGCTGCGAGGGCTTGCACGCGAAATCCATCTATATGCCCCATTCATCACTACGCTCGTGTTCATGAGGGACCTTGAGCCAACGGCCCTACGGGCTGTCGATGGGCTATGGCGCTTGGCAGGTGACATTGGTGTCGATACGGTATGGAGAACCGTATAGATCGGCTGGCGCGCAGTGAAGGGGATCGGATAGAGGTGAAATTGGTCTGTTCTATCATAGGCCAATCAACTTAATCGGCGCTGCCCTGTCAGCAATACAGTACTTATCAGTGCGCCGCATGCAGGCAGCATTTATTAGACTTTGGCACCATTGCCCCTGGACGATTTTATATATGCTTAGGCGGGCGGCAGAGCTTATCTCACGAAACTCTCATTCTATGATTTTCGAAAGGACATGCGCCTTACCCGCAACTTTTGAGAGGTATCGACCACCCGGATGGAACAGTCTCCCACACTACCTGCTTGCCGTTCGTAGTGGTGGCTGACTCACCGCGGTAGAAAAAGCTGTCACCAGTTTTGAGAGGGCACCATGCCGAGCTGCACGCCGTGTTAGAACGGTCTTGCCGACGAGCTGGCTGGACATCTCCGTTTGGATAGAACGCTCGAGCTTGTTCTTACCGCACCAAGTAAGGTGAAAACCTGATATTTCTACCGATCAGTCGGGGAAACCAGCTGATACCGATACGGACTTCGCACTGGGCGGAGATTCGGCGAAGGAGCGGCTACAACGCTGCAGCCTTGCTGTAGACGTCCGGCTCGATTGGAGGATGTGGAGGTTTGTAAGGCCCGAGTACACGTGGAAAGGATCGATAACGTCGGACTCACAGTTCCGGCTGATAGTCAAGCTTTTTGCCATTTTTCACTCTTGTTCCGCTCCTCCGTGGGCGTCAGTGGTCTTTCAAATATTCATTACGTTTCCCACCGTTTGCTCACAGATTTAGGCGCCTGCAATCATGTATTCCCTCCAACAACACCCTTGGCCAGTGCTGAACTTTCAGAAGGTGGAGCTTCGGGTATCGATGTTGATCATGCTTCGTTCTTCTGTAGTTATCACATCGGCCAATTGGAACTGATAGTCCATTATTCCGTTCTCTTGGCCAAGACGAACGTGTTCGTCGGTTTAGGGGAAGACATCAGATTTCACCTTCGCACCTTTCCAGCTGGAATCGGCTTGTCCGTGGCTCTCATTTCTTTGTTAGAAAGTTGACCTTCCAGAATATCTAGACGATTTTTCCTCCTTTCCACAACATAAAGTTCACAACTCACAAGTACCAAAGCCACGGTATTGGAGCAACAACTTATGGCGGTTCACCCTTGTACATGTTCGCCAAAGAGGCTGGACAAATGAAGAAGGATTTTTGTATCGGAGATACGTTCAAGTGCTCTGTGGAGTACAGTACCCTTTGCTTGTAACCAAAGACTTCTTTTAGGATGAATGGCTACGGCATTGGCAGCTCCAAATGTTGGCCGCTGCACAACACATGATCATCGTTTCCAAAATCGCCGATTGTAACAGATGGCCGTCTCACCCGACCATCAAAAAGGTCGTGCATCTCTACGATTGAATTGTTTTTTCGATCAGAGCGAGCGGATGCTTTTGTTATTTTTTTTGGTCAATGGTGTTCTGAAACCCCTGGCGTTTCTTGTTTCTAGATGCCTTTGAAGACCACCAGGTCCAAACTGGCCTACTCTCTCAAAGTGAAGAAATCATTCTTTCTTGATGCAACTTTCTCGACCGGCGGACCCCCAGGCGTTATTGTCTTCTTTCCGCAACTGGAAAGTGCTGCTACCAGCAAGGCAGCGGGGCGCCTTAGCTTACGTGCTCTGAGTGCATCGTCCCTAGATGTGGCATGGCATAACGGCATCGGATGACGGTTTGTACGCATATGAGGTGTATCACCTGCCCAGGCTCTCCCAGACTGTTGTCTTTCCGGCGACAAGAAGACACTTGTGGCCACATAGGAGCTTCCTCTTACTAATATTAATCTAGAACCCGGAACGGAAAAGATCTCGCCTTGGTCGCATCAATCCAGCTCGGCTCAGGCGGAGCCCTCAGGCACTCCGTCGGTGTTTTCACCTCAAGCTGTAGGCATATGCCCATCCTTCGTTAGGGTGTCAACCCTGAGGCCCAGATTATCCCCAAGCGTTCAGCGGAAATGAAAAGGGTTCCCGAGTGGCAGCTGACGACGCCACAGGCGCGATGTGGTGCCGTCCGCGCTCAGTCATGGCTAACCATAGGTGCCAACCCCACTGTGAAAGTGGAACGGAGCACCCATTACTCGGTGTCTTGAGCCCGCGCCGCATCTCACGGTCCCTTGCGCTGTCGGAAGTGGGAAAGGTAAAACGTGAGTTACCTACTCCAGGAGGTTCAACACCTGCCATTTCCTGATGGTACGACGATTCTCCCACCTGCCGGACGTTTCAGATAGCACCTCCCAACCCCTTACGGATCGATACGGGAAAGCGCGGAATTGCAATCGAGCCTTTGCCAGTGAGTTCTCCACGGGACCCGTTGTATTCCGCGACCTAATGCGGTTCAAAGTCCCGTGGGCCGTGGCACGCGCTTACAATGTTTGCAAAGCAGACGCTAAACTCGAAAACGCCAATTGTATTCACAGCGCGCGTTCCCTATATTGACCGGTCGAGGTATAAAAGGCCGTCTTTTCGTTCGGCAAGCGACAACATTCTTATCTCCCCCTTCACTTACTGACCTGTGTCTTTCCCCACTCCAGCATCTGTCCGTTGTGCCAATGTCCCTCGCCCCTGCTGTTCACTATGAACCTCAGGATCGAGACGACGCCGTTTGAGGCAGTCTGCTCGTCTCTGATTCATAGCCGAAACAGAGGGGTAAGCGCTCTGGCAGGCTAGGATCGCTGAAGGTGATCACGTCTTTGCACTCCCTACGCTTGCTTTTACCATCATCGTGACTGTTATTTGGGATCATAATAGCCTCGCCATGCAGTAGAATGCACTTCGATAAGGAGTGAGTTACGTCAAGCTCATGGGTAGTGACTACTACGGACTGTATCGCCGCCGCCGCCGCCGCGACAGTATCGGGCGGTATTCACAACTTTTGAGCTGCTTATTTTTTCTCACATCAGAGTGATCGCGCTGTCCGGGTCACTCCCCTTCCCGTGCCGGTGTACTTTAGATGTATCTGTAATTATAGTTCGCGGAGTACTTTTGGACCAACGCGTGAATGTATACCATACACGGGAACATGCAACGCCGATTCGATTATCTGCCTGATTGAGGCCTTTCCGATGACATGCTCAAGGTAACAACCAGTGATTATATTGCCACTATTGTGTCTTACAAAGACAATGGATCTAGCCAAACGGGCTGCCCCTGCCAACCTCTCCGCATCCGCGTACCCACGGGCTTGCCATGCACTGACGACGTTCAAGATCACAATGATAACGTAGTAGTGGTGGTCCTATTTGATGCAATCGATTGCATTGTACAATAGGATGAGGTAACAGAGAAGCCTGTGAAATGTTTCTCGTACCAGGTGAAAGGGGAAGCAATCGGATATCCCAGAAATCGATTAATTCCCATGTCACAGAATCGTGGTACTCATAGTTTCCAGAAACAGCCGATTGAAGGATAGGCTATAAGCATGCACGGAAAAGACGAAAGGAAGGGCGTGAAAAAAAATATTGTGCGGCTTCTGAAGTACTTGATGAGGCAGAAGAAATGTGCTAAGTATTCACGGAGCGGGGAGTAGGTGGAAGGTGGAGCGGGCGGCGGCGGAGGTTCTAGAGGACCTGTCCCTCGTGGGATATCAGCGAGCAAAGGGGAGAAGGTTACTCATCCTTCCTCTCCCGTCCCTCATCACCCAATGTCCCTCATCCTGATATCAGTTTGAAGCAAGCGACGAAGCGTGCACGAATTACAGATTATGTGGCCATAGAAAGAGCTGAGGTCGGAGGCTCGGAGCCAGAAGATCACGGGTCGCGACTCGCGAGGCTGTTCCGGTAGTCTTTAGGATCTATTCACGCACTGCGACTCTGGGGCTAACAAGCGCAGATTGCCGCAAACCCTTCGAGCGGTACAAATTGCGGATTATGTGGCCGCAGAAAGGGCCCCTAGAAGATGACAGGTCACGACGCTTTTCCAGTAGTCATTGTCTATTCACGCACCTGTGACACTGGGGATAACAGGTTACCACAACCTTTGGGCGGTTGTCAAGGGAGCTACCCTGAATTCCAGCGGGGACAACGCGAAAGCTGCAAAGTTGAGGACGTAAATCACAAGAAGGAAGCCCCTCCGCGAGTCCGCGGTAGGTCGAGAAATCTTGGGAAACTCGTGCGTTAAAGTTGTCAATGACTCGGCAATTCCTCCGGGACCCTTGTATAAAAGCCACGCGGTTGAATATAGAAGTGGGGATCCAAGGGCTGTTCGTCGTGATGAGGGGGTGTGGACAGAGTTTTCGAAAGCGAGTAGCCGTGGTGCTCTGAACGGGCGAGATTTCTGGTGTCAGGCTCGGGAGGGGTTGGGGGAAAGGTTCAAATGCCGGAGCGGCCACGGGAAAAGCCTCACATGCGCCCCACCACACTTTTTTCTCGTAGGTTATGGGACCGTTGCGCACGTGTCCCCCCGCTTGAAAATTCACTAACCGGAAATTTTAAACACAGATCAAGTTGAAATTAGGACACCCCACTGGCACCCCCCCCTCCCGCCATACATGCCATCATACAATACCTGTGTGAAGTTTGATGCAAGACCCTTCTCGCCCAAGTTCCAGAGCCCGGGCCAATGGACAGGCGCGACAACTGTTGCCTGTTTCGAGCTGCCTGGGTGGGAAAGAAATTAGCTCCTACTTTAATTCTCCGCAGAAAACAAGCGAGGACAGGAAAAGAAGGTTTGATCGATATGAGACTATGTGGGGGAGTGCGACAACCTTCCGAACCGCACTTCCGCATCCCGACTCGGACGGGCGTCGTCACGAAAGCGCAATCTCTGTCATTCTACGCGTCAGAATTTGTGTTATTAGTCTCTTGACAGTGAAACGGAACAACAGACTGGCCAGACAAAACGTTGCCGCATCTGACCGCGAGCATGAAGTACCGCATCCGCCATGCACTGGCATGCAGTCTCGGCGGAGTTGTTTGGTGAACGCCAAAGATGGTAGTGGTGGTGTAAGGCTGTGTATGCCACTATATGGCAGGCGTGATTCGAGAACAACGAAACCCCAACAAGTACAGTTGATTGTCGTCATGGCCAAGATTACATCTGCGGCTACTGGACTGTTTCCCAACAAATAAAAAAGATCAGAAGCCGAGTTGGAGTTGCGCTACCTCACGGGGAGAGACGCTTTGAGTCCACAAGTCAAGTGACCGTTGCTGGAACATCGAGTACCTTAATACCTGAGATACAGGTCCAAGAGCCTGGCGTTATCGCGCTCACATGAACTAGTTTCGTCAGAACATTTACCCTATTCAGTTGGCGCAGGGAGTCACATAGGAGCCATCACTGTGACGTTTTCGGGAACCAACGTCAAGACTGGGAAAGGTGCAGGTCCGCAAACTACGGCATCGTTATGCGGCGTCCGAGCCAATTAACAGAGCTGAGATATCCGGTTACGAGAGGGAGCCAAAGTTGCCCCATAGCGCTTGGCGGAGTAAATGCAGGGGGGGTTGAAGATATCGCATATTTCGGCTGGCGCGGTCATGGATGCGGATCCCCAGATGGTGCGGGCAATAAGTTGAGGGACTTCGGGTCAACCTGGTCCGCGGAAGCGTGAGGTGGAACATTTCGTTTAGCCGAGTGATTAGACGCTCGGCCGTATCAGCTCTACTCGCACAATTTCATATCAGGTCCCCCAAGCAGGAACAAAATACAACCCTGCATACAGACGTTTTCCGCATGGCTAAGAAAGGGTAACACGCTAGGCCAATAAGGGTAAAGCAAACGGCCAGGCGTGCTCAAAGAGCCGAATTGGTTTATTGTGTGACGGTGAAAGCTGTGTCGTCTTATTTGGGACACGACATTAGCACCACCTCCGACTAGGAATAGCGATACTATGATAGTCCCAAAATGCCGTGCCTGATTTGCGGAAACAGTGGTGTATCATAGGTACATTGCTGGAAAATATCATCGACACCATCGTCTGACATTGCCCATTGTCGAAGAGCAGTATCGTGCGCCCTGCTCACTAGGTAACTCGTTTTCAAGATTGCATCACTCGGGGCCGTGGCAAGAATTTTAAGGTCATACCCTTGATGGGAACCTTGTGCAACGCGCCTCACATATTTCCAATGACGATCTCCTTCTGTTCACCGCGAATCCTTGCGGCAAGGCCGCACGCCCGCCGTCTGCAAGCGAATGGTTGACATGCTGGATGCACAAGGCAAGGCGCTATAGCCTATCGGACAGGCGTTTTACCAAGTCATGTAAGAAAATCAGAACCTTTTCAGCAGCGAAACACCAAACCTTCTTTCACATGACGTTAGGAACGTGCCCCAGCTTCTTCTCGACAGGGGCAGCGGAGCGCCCAGGTGGAGGCGAGAAAGTGAACGAGCGCAAGTGCAAGCACAGCAACCAATCCATGGGGCGAGGACGAAAACCCTTGCCAAAGGAACCGGGTCGCGTTTGACTCGCCGGCAGCCCTTGCCATCACTGCTCCATATACGGTTTACCAGCCATCGATGTGAGATTATTCGAGACGGAGGTTGATTCTCGCCAACCGTATCTGGTGGGTCCAGCTGTTGTAGAATCGAGAGGCTTGATGGGCCCTCCATGGTTCTACCGATGGTTTAAGGGGTAGGCAGTGGCAGCACGGAGTGCTGATGTCGGGGGTGTGAATGCGGTGCGGCTGACGCGAAAGGCCCTACACCTGCTGTCTTGAGCGACCGAGGTCGGAAAGTCGTCATCTGTACATGTGACAGCGCTATTATGTCAATGGCCTTGCTGTCCTCACTCTCTCAACATCAGCACAATTTTGAAGCATATAACTTCAGGAGGGGAAGAGGGGGTACACTAGATTGACTTGATTATGACCCAGTTTTTAAAACGTGTCTGGAAGGGCGCTTGAGTGACAGAGGACCCAGAGGACTGGTAAATTTTCGGAGCAAATATCAACCTGACTAAGGTTATCTAAATAAGGAATCATGGCAGTGGAAGCAGAGTCTACTTATAGTCACAGTAACTGTAGGATCAAATACATTGATGAGTAAGTATATTAGGCCACAATTTTAAATGAAAATGGTCTGCTTATCTGCTGGGTAAATAATGAGCCAGCAGAATGGATTGATCCAGTACATAAGCAGATCATTTTTATCCCCAAGTCATCAATTTATTTGATCCTACAGTTAACTATAAGTGGACTCTGCTTATCTTATCTGCTCCTGCCTGCCATGTCTAGACTCTAAAGGCAACAGATACTACAAGCAACACTTCAGTGCTTCAGCATTAATAACACCTAGTTAATGGTTGTTTGGAGGGACAGGTTTGTTTTGAGATTCATAAAATTTATATACTTTTAAAACTTAAAAATCCAACAGATTGCATCTCAGGCATCAGGCTCGCAATGGAGCTCTAATTTAAGAGGACAGGCAGCTAAAGCTAAATGGTCATGACCCTAAGAGACAGAGGCGAACCGATGAACTGGTCACACTTCTTTCACCTGCGCACAAAAGGAATCTGAAATCCAGAGATAAGCTGTCTCGCCCGCTCCTGCGCCCCAACCCCCCTGGCACTTGTGATAAAGTGTATATGCATCCCATAGGTCTTCGGGTAGGCGTCTAGGTTGACCTCGATTTGGGGGAAGAAACCGAATGCTTCAGGGGGAAGACCAAAGGATACGACGCCGGACACGCCCGCTGGCGTTTGCAGATTTGTTGATGCCGGCGGGAGCAGCAAGCCTGGAAACTCGCGCAACCGGGGAAGGACGAACTCGGTGAGCGTGCCGAGGAACTCGTACATCTTCGCGCCGCGAAGGTCGACCTTGGCCCCGAGCGGGAGGCCAGGACGCACCCAGCCGCCGACGGACTTGACCCCGCGCACGATTTGCACGCCCGTGCTACCGCGTCGTCCGCCGCCCTGTTCCGTCTCTCCAGATAGCGCACGCAGGGCCATAATGGGCCCCAATAGGTTCTGCCGACTGGCGAGAGCATCTTTGGACATGGTGTGCAGCTGTATGCGCTCGAGACATATGACGTTCTCTGAGGTCGTCGGGGGTGCAAGTTTGCGGCCGACCTGGGAGCCGCCGACGGGTGGGTTATGTCGTAGTTTGGCGTATGGGTCCTCGGGGTCGTACATGAGGCGGATGCTACGAGGTGGTGGGCGCGGGCCACTCTCATGCTTGTAGGTTAAGTATAGGAGATCATCGGCAAGGGTGTTGTAATAATGCTCGCCGAGGCGCGAGAGGTGGGTGTCGCGGACGACAATGTCAACGTGGGGAATGGGGAGGCCACGGTTGTCGTGGACGAGCTTGCGTATTTTGCGAACGGGTCGCAGTCGCAGGCCCCGAGTTGGAGCTGCAGCGGCGCGAACTGCAGCAGCACTCATTTTGCAGTGGAAAATACGAAAACAAGCGAACGGGTTGGTGCCAAATAAGGAATATCCACCCACGTGGCAGACGTATGCTGCTGCGCTCTCACCGTTGTCGTTCGCCCCATTTCCTCGTTTCCACTCACACGGACACTACACGCATACCATGAGTTTTCAAGACATAGAATCCGGTCCAAGACAACCCCCCTCCTCATCCCAGGTGCCACAGTCACGGGAGGAAGCAGCATTCCTCAACCTGCAGTCCTCCCTCTCACTTCAAGTCTTCAAGATAAACGCGAACGTACAGGGGATCCTCAAGCTTGTCGACCAATTAGGCACTCCCCGGGACTCATCCTCATTACGAAAGAGTCTGTGCGTCTCCTCACCACTCATTAACTAGATAATGTCGCAGTGTCCTGATGACTCCCGCAAGTCATGACCTCACGGAGACAACACGTGCCATGACAAAGCGTGGGTCCGACGACCTGAAGAAACTGGCTGGGCTGCAGGCAACGCTGGTACGTTGTAGTCTGAATGCTCCGTGCATTGAGTGCCCGGCACTGACAGCAGCACAGCCAAGTAAGAAGACACAGATGCAGAAGACCGCGCATGATTTCCAGCTATCATTCGTCGCTTTTCAACGGGCTCAGCAAGTAAGTGCCGAGAAACTGCGCACGGTTGTAAATAGTGTCAAGTTGGCGGTGGAGGAGGATCCCTCAACGTGAGTGGGGGTGGCGGACTCACTTCACGACTAATTGTGTTCCCACCTTGTAGGTCAAGTCAGCGCACGGAAGCTGCACCCGAGCAATTGCAGGCCCAAGCCATGCAGTCCCAGCTCTCTCCACACGAACTCGCTTACCAGGAATCGCTCATCCAGGAGCGCGAAGCCGAGATAAGAGAGATTGAGACCGGCATACACGAGCTCTCCGAGATTTTCCGCGACCTCGGAACGCTTGTGCACGAGCAGGGTGGCATGCTTGGTCAGTCCGCCCAACAATCTGCAATCTCCGTGCCCGTTGACTCCTCCGTATTCCGTCATAGATAACATCGAGTCAAATGTTTACTCAATCGCTGTGGATACAGCTGGAGCCGCTGAGGAGCTATCTACCGCATCAGAGTATCAACGGAAAGCCGGTCGTCGGGCCGCGTGCCTCGGCCTCATCGTCATTATTGTGGTCGCGGTCGTATTAATTGCTGTAAGGCATTCGTCCTCGTTCTCTACCCTACAACGGTGTTAACATGTTCCGCAGATTCTATCGTAGTCGGTGGCAGTGGCTGTGTTACTATTGACGACTCTTATTATGGTAATCTAATGGCTTTTGTCCTCTTATGATACCCACAGACGTGAGCCCGACCTCAGCGAGGCAGTCGGCGTGCAGTGTTGACACCCGTATCTGTGGCGAATGACGATGGCTCGTAGTATCAGTAGCACAGTCTGATGAACTGTGGCGCAATTCACATGTCTACCATTATTAATCCGAGCAACCGGGAGATGAGTACTATGAGTGCCGGTTTTCCACTCTGGTCACGCGCATGTCAACCACTCAAGTAATCACCGATGATTCAGACAAACCATGATGAAAGTCAAGTTTTGTGGTCCCGTCAAAAGAACATATATCAGCTCATCTATATCCAGATATGTGAGGCACGGGTCATACAGTAGGCACATCGATTTGATCCGCGGTGGTGCCAAGAAATCCAGACTAGTTATGAGCCTGAGCCAACGGTGCCAGCGGAGGCGCGAGAAGTAGTTGTAGTCACGGTCGCTGATTCGTTGTCCCCGGCGACTCTGGCAGATTTGTCTTCCAAGGTCCCATTTTCACAGGGGTTTTTCGACCTGCTGTATGTTTAAGGAAGAAATGGGCGTCCGAAATCGATCCGGGCTTTTGGCGGATCACCTCCTGGCTCAGTTACGTTGGCCAGAGCTCTACATAAAGCAGCGAACAGCCGCCCTCCGCACCGCATCTCCCCCCTCGCTCCCTTTCTGAGACGAGGCCCTCCCTGCGGTCTATGAACAGCGCGTCGAACGCTTGTTCCACTTGCCCTCCATGTCGACAGCAGACATCAATGCAGTCGCCAACGATTACCGGAACTCGTGCGCATTCACGTGATCATATACGTTACGGCAATCAGCTCACACAGCATGTCCTTCCCTGTCATAGCGTGTCGACGAAGGTGCGTCTAAAGCCCACTTGTCTCCAACTGGATCTTTACTAACAACGGCCTCGAAAATAGTATGTTGGAGTGGCAGCATTCACGGTGCTTGTATGGGACCACCTTATCACTTTCTCCGATGAGGTGCGTTGCCTCGTGTAATGAATGTCTCCACGCCGCGTTCTGAACGAACGCACAGGTTGAGTATATATGGAAGGGAGGAAAGGGGCTAGGTAAGTGCCGTTCTCGCTTCTGGTTGCATTGGATGTTCAAACAGGACTGCCTTCAGCCGTCTACCTCTTCTTGGTGGTCAGAGCCTTGTTTCTTAGTGGATTGTTGCCATGATCAACTGACGTCTATATTGACTGAATGACCATTCATTCGGACAAACACCACCCCTCAGAATCGCTACCTTATCCCCCTAAGTTTTATAGTCAACATTTACTTATACTTCTCCAGTTCTCGGAACCAGCACGTGAGTCATCTCCAACAGATTGAAAGATGAGCTCTCTGACAAATCGTCTACTTGTTGACACCAGTTGTAAGTAGCGGTCATATTGTTGCCTTTGTCCGCTTCTGCGAGACGCTTAATTGAACCCCTGCAGGTGTGCTCATGCTGTTCGGTACGAGGGTGCCATGACCATGATTGGGATCTCGATAGTATTCACGATGATGTTCCTGCGGTAAGGATTTACGACAAAGGGGGGACTTCCAAAGCATTTAATTCCCCCCGGGAAGCACTCTCGCGGATCTGACTTCTTTCTCTTTAGTATTCGTGCCTTGTATCGGGCATTCATGTCAATTCAAGCCTTCGTGCTTGCCATCCTTTTAACATTTATCGGAGTCAACTCGTATGTATTGACTCATGGTATTCGTACGTCTACCCTTATTGGTACACTGTCCCTTTCACTGATTCTGTACAGCCGTGAAACATCTGGATGATTCTATCGTCGATTGTACGTGAATAATTCTTTCATGCTCACACCGCCCTTACAGTATACCCCCAGCCTGTACTATGATCGTGGACCCAAAAATGTAAGTGTACTCTTAGGCGTTCTGAAGACTTGATCTAAACTCCAATCCGGTTCTAGCGGGAGGGCGCTCGCATCTTCAACTGCCTGGCTTCCTCTGCTGTACGATACAGTCATCGTTTCCCTCACACTTTATCGCACGGCAAGCTCTGTATATTCCAAAACAGCGAGTAACCTGTTACGAGTCCTGTTGCGGGAAGGTTTGCTCTACTACAGGTGCGTAGTAGATGCACACATTACTTTACCATTTTACTCAACTCAGCGCCCCCAAATATCATGCAGCGTCATTTGTACTATCACATTGATCTTGACAATCATGATCGATTCTGCGACCCAATCCATACGGAACATTACCTCACAGTATGCGCGCTTCGGTCCTCATCCTCTAGTCCACGCTCGTCTAACCATCGTACGCTTGCTTTGTGCCTTTAAGACTTCATCTGTGGTACGTCGGCCCACAGCTACTTATCTTATTTTACGGTCCTGACTCCCATCCCCGCAACTGCGCACCGCAGTCTCACCGTGGCAATGATGTCCCGCATTACACTCGACCTTAGGCGCTACGCCAATAGCCCCAACAATATCAATATCGTCTATCACGACGCAGATCCACCGCTCCACCGCCACCGCCGCCACCATCAATATTACCTCTCGTCGGTTACCGAACCGGGTATGTCATTCGCACCACCGCCAGCGCTGTCGACGCTGTCCTCCATCTACACACCGCAGCCCAAAGTGCGACCCCTGCCACCTGTCCCTGTCCCTCGCAATAAGGCACGAGCAGCGGATGCAGCGTCGTTGGAGAACGGGTCATACTTGGCGATGGAGACCTTTTCGACAGCGATGCCGTCGGAAGCGTAATTACGCACGTGACACACTCCAAAGTCGCGCCGCCTGCCCGAAGCGTTTGTTTTGGTTGTATTGTGCCAGCCTTTGAGAAATTTTACGGTGTTTAAGGTAATCATGGTATTTATCTTGCCTGTAGGCAAGTAGTTATTGAATGTATTCTGTATTTGCGAGACTGCCAATTAGTATCCATATATCCCGGAGAAACACACCACTTGATTAAGGGGTATCAGACCTCTAATACAGTAATGTGTAAGTTTTAAAACACTGGGATGCAGGAATGATAGTGGAGTGTGTAATATGATGCCGAATCACAAGGAGCGTGCGACGATAAAGCGACGTAGCAATCGTGTCATGTGCGAGAGAGCAAACAAACAAAAAGTAAGCGAACTAGGTTCTGAAAAGAAATCCCAATGATCCATGTGCATAGAGGGAGGAGGGGGAGATACAAAAAAAATACTGTACAAGGCCTGTTGCAAACTGCTATTATTCGACACCAGTCCGTGCCCGCAGCGCCTGGCTACCGCGGATTATCGCAGACGCCGAATCGCGGTGACGGGCCTTGCTCGTCGTCCCCGTCCCGTCCCGTCCCCGTCCCGTCCCTGTCCCCGTGCTAGAACCGGCGCTGGAAACGCGCGGATTTACAAGACCAGTGATGAAGGGCGAGGGTGAAGGCGTGTACAAGCCGGACGTATCGCTGGCGGTGCGGCGCGTTGAACCGGGTGCAGAAACGCGCTTCTTGGGTGCGATTGTGCTCTTTGGCGTGTCGATTCCGGCCTTGAAGGAAGGTTTGAGTGCTGGAGCGAGACTGGGTTCGATCTCTTTCGCGAGCTCTCTAACGAGCACCGCGCCGTCGTCGCGCCGCAGCGACGCTACGGTCTCGTGAATACCGTAACGCTCGACGAGCAACGCGCGATTCGGGTGCACGTCACAGACGGTACGCAGGATCCGTAATAAGTTCAGCTTCACGACTGCCTTGCTGTTTCCCAACTTCTCTGTGATGCGTCTGAAGAACTGGGCTTTTGCTATGCCGATGGCTATCGGGGTCGAGAGACGGCATATCTTGAGGAATGGATCCAGCAAGTTCTCAAACGAACCTGCTTTGGCTGAGACGAAACACTTGAGGAGCGCATCGATGGACTTTGCCTTGGCCAGCTGGTCCTCGACACGTGCTGTCTCCTCTTGTAGCCTATGAGAAGAACAAAAAAAGAATCAGTTCACGGAAGCCTCAGCTTTCGTAGAAACCCTTACCAAGACAGAATAGACTCGAGAGCGCTGACTTGGAAGTAAGGATCTGTGAGTAGCTTGATATACATCGACAGCCCATCGTGCTGCCACAACAACATCCGACAGCTCTTCCCAGCACTGGCAAGATCGCAAAGAATAGGAAGTGCAAACTGTCTGAGAGGAGAACTCGACTCAATCACGCGCACGAGCAAAGGTATAATGCCAGCCTGCGCGGCTTCCTCCTGTCGACCCTTGTTCAAACGACAAAGATTGTAGCATGTCTGGAATATATGATTCGACATTTCCTAGAAAACGGATATATGTATTGTCATAACTGCGGGACCAAGGACGACCTCATCGTCGTGACGTACCGTGCTGTGGAGTCCTGTGCTCTGCTCATCAAGAATCCGCGTCAAGATCTCGATGGCATTAGCATTCTGCAGAACCTCGAGCAACGTCGCATTCATAGAGAGATGTTTGATGGCCTTGAGCATATGAACGAGATACTCCGGCTCGAGGAGTTCACATGCACGCAACAACCCTACACGTCCAGTCAAAAAGAGATATCGCGAGAGAGAGCAGATACGAACGTCGGACGACCTTTCGTGTGCCTAGCGCATTGCGAACATGGATATCGGATTGCGATACCTGACAGAAGACAAGCAAGATTTGAATTATCTTCCGCTTCATGTCTGCCGCCGCATCGCCGCGGCTCGCCATTACGTTCAGAAGCGCAGATGACAGCGGATCGAGCAAGCCCTCTCGGATGAACAGCCGACAGAAATCATTCTTCGTGGAAGTCGGACTTTGCAGCTCGAAGACGGACCCAATTCCGTTCAACGCGTGTACAATGAGCTCGCTCTGCTCAGCAAAATCTTCATCAAGGAGATCGACTAGAACCTTCAACCCCCGACACCTAACAGTATTTGGCAAGATGAGAGTAAGAGAAAGGGGGGGATTATTCAATCTTCTATAGGTAATGAGACGTACGAGATGAACATTTGCAAAGTCAGCACGGACGTGTGACATAGCAACTGGATGAAATTTGAGGCCTGCAGCCGACACTCGGACGGATACCTTTTAGAGGTAAAGCCTGCGGAGATACAGTATATGAAATGGCCATCGAGTCCACTTCGGGCCATGACTACGCACCCATCATAACGGGAATCCCACTTCCGTAAGAGCGGTCAGTTTCGTTGGCAGGCCTAGACCAGATGGAGAGAAGACGACGCACCCAATCAGGCAGAAACCCTCCAAAAAGCTTGCATCGGCGGTGACCAGCTACCAAGCGCGCGGAACAGTCAGCACGCAGTACAGCACGGGCGTACTCGTAGAAAACAAATTCAAATTCAAAAACCAAAACCCCATGTGGTACTCACCAGATTGATGATCTGCAAGAGCCGCATGATGACCTCACGAGATCCCCGTCCTTCCAACACTTCCAGGATCGCAAGCATTCCGTGCGCTGAGACCAGTTGGCCTTGCATCTCGGGAGCATCGGACACGATGCTCAGCTATATTTTATTGGGCATATACCATCACTACGGGCATCGCGGGTGAGCAAGTAGGGAGGACAAGCTTACGAGTTGATCACAGGCGTCCCGGAGCTGGAAATCAGGCGCTGATGGTGTGAGCTCGTCTATGAGCTGATTGACAGCGGTGGTGAGTCGCGCGTGTTTATCACGCTGCAGGTTGGCTTCTAAGTCATCCTCCGCATAGCCCTCATCGATCTGCGGTGGTAGATGGCGCTCAACAACAGCCACATGTTACGTAAAACATGTACGCACCTCAGCGAACGGATCCTCTTCATCAGTATCTTCGTCTCCAAGCTACCAGACCATTAGTTACGACAACTTCGCTGCGGAATCTGCGGGTAACCATAATAACCTACCCAAGACTTGTTTGACAGCCGGGTGTTGAGTTGCAGTGTCTGCACAGGGTGTTCAAGCACTACAGTACACATTCGGCTGTTAGCCCAGCCGACAGCGTGGCATTCCAAAATAAAAATAAATAAATAAAAGAGCACGCACAAGATCCATTCGGCTTTCCAAACACATCATCGTAATCCTCATCATCGTCCTCCGCATACTTGTTAAACTCTTGGCTAGCCAGTCTTCGCACGTCCGATCTCCCAAATGAGCCACTGGACGAGCCCGCGAAAGATGGTGAGCGTGAGTGTGAGCGCGTGCTCGTCGGGCCAGTAAACGGCGATGCCGACAACGGGGTGACCGGGTTGTTCAGCGGGTGTGACTGTGTGCGGGAATGTCTGGCGTTCAACACGTCGGGTAGCGGTGCCGATTTGGCGCTGGGAGACACGGGCGCGAGCCCAACGGTCTTAATGTCGTTCGGGTGGAATAGCCCGCGACGGACGGAGGTCTTCATCTTAAAGTCTGCAAACTTCTCCTGCCACTCGTCGTCTTCGTCAATGCCGAGGTCCGAGTAATCCTCGACGATGGGGCCTATGTCTCGAGATGGGGACTTGGAAATGACGCCCGGCGCTGAGCGCGGAGAACGGTTCGTGGGCCTGATCGTTTGTGCGTTGTCGTCGTGCTCAGGTTGTTGTTTTTCTTCGTCCGTTGTCGACTTTTCGATTGCTGTGAGAGAAGGTGGAGGTGAGCGGTTACATTTTTAGGGTGTAAGAGCACACGACGCGAAATACCTTGCAGCTTGGAGAACGATATGCCTTCCTCAAAATCGTCGTCCCAGTTATCCGTCTGCTCTTCAGGCTGGCGTAGGACAACCGGCAAAGGTAGTGCAAGGGGTGCAGCATTCTTCCCTGCCGCAGAAGGGGCCCCCGTCCTCGAGGCGTTCAAAGCGGGGAACAGACTCAACGAGGAAGCGAGGGCTGCAGGCGAAGAAGAATCGTTGAACCGTGGTTTGATCGGCGAGGCGAGTAACTCCTGCTGCCGAGCGACGTCCAGCTGGTCTCGCCCACCATGTTTTGAGGGCCGCGAGGGAGCTGTGAGCGAAACATGTTATATTTGTCCTTGGTGAAAGTCATGCAACAAAACATGCTGTAAGACTCACACCTGAGGGCCTCGTTCCACTCCTGCACTTTGAGTACGGCCTCGTCAAAGTTATAGTTGCTCAGTGGACGCGATCCCTCCACCTCTCCTTTCGCACGCTTCCCGTCAGCCATCTGCTTTTTGGCGGAGAGCATCCATGGATGACGTAACAACTTCTTGGCAGATATGCGGAGGTTGCAATCTTTCTGGAAACAATGGTAGAGGAAGTCCTTGACTATGGGCGATGCCCCTTCGGGTATTGGTGGACAATCATCCTGAACAATACGGTACAGCGCCTGCATAGGCTTCAGGGCATGATAGGGTGGGCGGCCTTCCAATAATTCGATCACTGTACAGCCAACGCTCCTGTATGGCAGAAATATTAGACAAAGGGATTAATCTAGTTCCGAAAAACCAAAGTCACCAGATATCAGATGAGGTAGTAGCGCCACATTGCTCGATGACCTCAGGTGCCACTGGATACATCAGTCATCAGTCAGTCAAAACAAGGTCTGTGATGCGCGAGGCGCGGTAGACAGGGCGCACTCCAGTATGGACTTCCGACAACCGCATCATCACTTGCCGCGCCGGCGGCAGTCGTATTGCTCGCGACACCAAAATCGGCGAGCTTGACTGCGCCATCTTTGGTTGTCAGGATGTTGGCGCCCTTGATGTCTCGGTGGATCACACCCTGGTCGTGTAGGTACACGAGACCGTCGAGGACCTGAGAAATATAGACCGCGACAAGGTTCTCTGGAAACTTGCCAAACCGTTTGCAGATGTTATGTAAAGAGCCGTTCTCGCAGAACCTAGCAAGCATCAGGAAAAGCACGTGCATAAGCGGTGGGCGGGGGTCCTGCATACTCCAAGATGATGTAGAGATATTCTGGCGTTTTCACAAAGCCCTTGTACTTGACGATGTTCAGGTGCTGTGGACAACACAGTGAATCATCGAGCAAAGTAGGGATCAAAAGGGGTCATACATTGAGATTCTTCAGCAAGTCGATCTCAGACTGCAAACTTGAGGATTTAGAATGGGATACATTAAAAACGAGAGGAGCTAGCCAGGGCGCACCATGATTTGGCCGAGTTCACCCTTGGGGATATTGCTCAACTGAATTTCCTTCACGGCCACGGTTTCCCCGGTTGCCCAGTTGAGCGCGCCTGGAACGTGTCCAAAGTTCAGCGGTCAGCGTCGACCACGTAAGAAGACGCGACTTAACGGTAAACCTGCCCAAACGCGCCTTTACCCAACGAATCACCGAGTTGCTACGCGTCAATTCTCAGCTGGGAGAGGCCACACACGGATCATCAGTCTGTCACGCACATAATCATTGAGGATTTTCGAACTGGCAGAGGATGCGTAGGGTGTCGTGGCTGACGACCTGGTCATGATGAGTCTGTTCTGTCTGTCTGTCTGGTCAGAAGTAACGAGAGGAAACGGCTTTGAAAGCCAGAGAGAATCTCTAGAACGCGTGTAGATAGATCAGAAATGAGATTTGTTCCCCAGCGTTGGTTGATGCTAGCGACTCCACGGTATGACTACGGATGGGGAAGAGAACGCGAATGGAGAGAGTAGAGCACGGAGAACGACCAGTCGGATTGAACACAGGACCGGGACCGGAACAGTAGGACCGAGGAACCGGAGCTGGTGCTTCCTTCACCTACAGCACCCTGACGCTGATGCACAAAACAACCTGACTCTGTCGCTCTACCCTACAGGCAGCCGGACCCATTGTGCTTACTAGGCGACAGGAAATTCTTACCCAAGATGGTTCCCCTTCTGATCCCATCAGCTCGGTTCTCCCTCAGTCCCAGTTGCAGCAATAGGCTTCCTCTGACGCTGCTTCCTTTTGATTCTGCACAATAAGGCCGCTTCTTGTCAACAACAGCACTTGTGACTGGGCCCCCGGGTCAGAGCGATGGGACCGCTTTATTCCTCTTAATGCTATATCACTCGGGATACTCGGTAAGATATAAAGTTATGCGCTTGTTTCATCTTAACTCACTACAGACGTCTTCAAGAGCGCGTTCACAGTATGACTTCTGACGTGTTTTACTGTAATCATACCGGTGTACAATCACAGATAACATGCCCCTGCCGCCACCTGCTGCGCGCCCGGTGCCTGATCATCATTATTGTCGGTGCGTAGGGTCTGAATCGAGTTATAGTGAAAACGCACTGTACTGCTCTATTCATTCTTTGCTCTCTCGGGTGACTCAATTGCAAGGGCGGGCGATGTCAGGGGCTTTCCAGGGCCTTTCCGTACCATTAAGCAGACGCCTATTACTGTATTGTGCCTGCCTCTAAGCGGCCATCAAATCGGATGCAATGCCCACCAGGCCACTCTGCTATGTCTCTCATTCATTCAATTCGCAATGTGTTATTCGGTATTCAGCTCTTTATCGTGTGATGTGCTCACCGCCCAGTGAACAGGCTGCGGTGGGGCTGCGCTGTGTCGTGTAACTGACTCGAGTGTCCGATCGGTTGTACATTGCGCAGTGAACACAAACAAGTACTACTACGGCTACTGTCTGATTTCCATCCAAAAGAGATCTTTTGGGCGGCCATCATAGCCCGCGGAGGGAGATAGAGATCCCGATGCGTCATCTCGTACAGTACCGTCGTACCGCAGGTGCAAACCCCTCAGAGGTGGAAACACGGGGGCCGGGATGCTGTGTACTGTATTTTTTTTTCACTCAACTGAGGGCACGGTGGGACTGTGCTGTACGTGACCGTCCGTAAACCCATAAGGGTTGGGCGGAGTGGACCAGACTATGGGGTTAGGGTAGGTGCCCGTGTGCCCGTGCCAAGTGTGCCGGCCCAGACCGAGCCCAAAATGAGGTCGCCACGTTCTCATCCGTCGCTTTGGCGATCCTGAACAGCCTCGACCACCCCCAATGAGAGCTTCCCGGTGTCCTGGTGACAGGGTCGTACCCACCAAAGCCCCTTAGTTTGGCATAGAAGCAACAACTTTACCACGTGTATTGGAGAGACCCCCGGAATCGTCACACCCTGAGATTCCGAGATCCCCGCCTTTGTTGCGCTGTCGTTCCGGTGACCACCCACGCCATTTTTGGTCCCGGACCTCGTCGCGGAACTTCGCGCCTGTCGCCGGCGGAAGCTCGACTATTACGTGGAACTGTAGCAACGGGCACTTTCGATGTTAATATTAGGTTCAACACGCCCTACTGTAGTGCTTATGGTAATAATAACTTTCGTGGTACGTTTCTACATTATGACTGTATGTGAGTGTGTGTGTGAATACAAATCGCCTCGATCGTCCATGTGTGCCATCCAACGTACATCAAAAAAAAAAGATAGGAGGTTCAAAACATGTGACAGCAACAGACCTGACTCGTAATAAATAATTTGTCCCAGTTGCTCTACTTGCTCGAGTCGCATGGCACTTCCGCCTTTGGCACCGTACATTCGGGTTCGTCCCCGGCAATAGCCACCTCAACAGAGCTCGACAAATCTCGATCATTGTCGTGCCGTTCCCCTAGTCGCTTGGCTTGTCTGATATTTTCTGTTCGCAGACGCTCATTTTCGGCCGTAAGTTCATGTATGTACTTGATCGCTGAGCGGAACAAAAGATCAACAATCACATTCGTGTCCACAACGAATTTAAAATCACGACGTACCGCTCAGGGTCACATAGGCTTTGGCCTGTCGCTCCGGCGGTCGCATATGCTCCGGAAGGGCGTCGCGTAGTTGTGTCATCGCATCCTTGTTCTGAGCCCTGTAGTGGCGGACGTTCATCTTCTTCTTGTATTTCTTCTTCGCCTCGCTTTCACTTGGCTCAGGTGAAAGAACCCTGTCCTCCGAGCCCGGGGTTCCAGCACCGAGCATCTCGGATGCCTTGCGTTTCCGAGTGGGTGGCGTTCGCCTCCGGGGAACCCCAATCGTCTTTGAGTCATGAGTATCTCCGGGTGTAGAATTGATAAAGGCTGTCATTTGGGAGGACAAACCGACTCCCGAGGCGGATGTGATGGCACTGGTACCGGCACCGGCGGGAGAACGTGACGAAGGCACCGTGATGGACTGTACGTGACTGCGTGTGTTGGGACGATGTGTCACAGAGGGGGAGGAAGTGGCTCGAGAATCAGGCGAGGGTTCTCGCGAGGATATGCATGAGGCGAGACGCTTCTGGCCATGCCGGGACGCCTGCGACACGATGAGGCCCCCTCGATCAAGAGCAGCACTGCTGCTGCGGGGGCGCAGACTCGTGGAGATTGACTCGTATGCTGGAACAACGGGGACAGTTGGCTCTGAATATGGAGAGTGATTGCGCCGTGTTTGCCCGGTGGCAATACGGCAATCATAATAAGAGCTGTCAAGAGTGTCGTATCTACCCGGGCCAGGGCTAGCAGATGGGCAGTGTGGGGAATCTTTATGTGAGCGACATGAAGTATCAGAGGATAATGTCCCGCACCGATACGGTAACTCATCGAACTCGTTATGGGGATGGTTGCTCCCACCTGAGCTGCCATCCCAAGATGACCTCCCGCGGGGATGTGAGCTCCGGGGGGAGGGGCCTGCTTGAAACGGACTATGGTGTTTGCTCGAGGGAGAAATATCAAATGAGCTAATAGGGGGCAAGGTGATCCGTTCATGCGCATCAGTCATGGTGCGCGGAGGGAATGGGGAATGGAGGGGGGGGAGAGAATATGTGAGTAACAGTCGCAGGAGGGAGAGTGGAGCTCTTTACCAGCTTATGATAATATAACGACCCAATTCGCCAGCGCCAAGGCTGCACCCGAGAGTCTGGCCAAGGAGGACCTTGACCACGTAGGACCGTGTTGCTATGCAATCCAGTCCTTCCTTTTGGGTAAGACCTATGCCAGCGTGCAGAGTGGGCACCCAGAATGGACGGGCGTGCCCTCCCGAGGATTTATGCTATGAATTTTAGAAGCACGCGAAGCATAGCACTGTTGCCTACGACATCGTGGCACCGAACGTTTTTGAAAAGGCCGAAGGGTGGAAAAGACCACAAGATTTCCAAAGACTTACTCCGCGGTAACCGATGAAAACTCTCGATCATGCCTTTAATTGTCGACGGGTTGCGAAAGAGCGGCCTAAAATTGAAGAAGGGTGTTGAAATCCGTGCCAACCCAGGACGGATGGCTGCGTGCCAACGCCAAACGGGGCTGAACAAAAACAGCATGGTCGGTGCCGTGCCTGCCCAAAAGAGAGGAAGAGAGGTGTGTGCGTGTGCCCATGGCACGTACAGCCCCATATAATCAGGAGTCACAAATACAAAACAACCTGTTATGACATATTCGAATTGGAAAGTGAAGAGAGGCAGGCGGACAAGAGAAGGACTTGACGAGGTTCAACGTGTTGTTCAACACAACAATTCGGCGGCCCCCGGACACGGCCACGTTGTCGTCTTTACAGACTAGCTTTAATTTTCGTCATCTAGCGATCGCGATCGCCGTCTGTCACTCCACAATGCCGCATACGCAGAGCAGCGATGCCTCCACGCCGTAGCAGCCTGCCGTAAGGGTGCAACTGTGAAACGAATACTACACGCTACTGCTTCCCACCATCGGGGCAAACCTTGACATTTGCCCATTAGCTGCCACGCTAACATCCCACGCACATGCGTTGAGCTAAAATACCTCCGGCAGGACTTTTTTTTTTACCTTTACGCTGGGGGGGGGCACGAGAAAAACGTAAGGATGGATTTGGTTCCCGTTTAGTGCTCAGCCAAAGGATGATGGACCACTCGGACTCCCACGCCTTGGTCGTCTAGCGGACTCTTTGACTTTGCAACAACCGTGATAAGGCGGGAAACAAAACAAAAGTGACATTTCATAAATAACATGTTACAAATAGACTCTTGGCTGTTACAGCGGTCTCAAAGAATTCACCGCAAGAATTGTATCCTCTGCCGACATATTGCACGAGTTCCGTCCCCCTCCTTTCCTCCCTCGTATCCAAGGTCCCACCTTCGGAGCGACTTAAAGGCGTCCTATAAGCGACAGCTTTCGCCGGCAACGACTTCATATCCGTAGATTCGCCCCACTCCTCCCTTATTAGCGCACATTCACGTCCTTTTTGGATCAAGGCCTGTGTGGGATCGTAAATAACAAAGTTCTCCCAGTCCCGGTCATCATCCCACGCCACCCACCTTCTTTGTGACAACCAAACGCCAGCAGAGAGATGATAAAAATCCAAGGACCTTGGCCCCTTTCCCAACGCCCAGCGTCATCATTGGTACTCAAAGAGCGGAGCTTCACGGACGCCGTGTTTCCGGAGGACCCCTAATGCCAAACATGGACAAGAGGTTTCGATGGTATGGAACGTACTGGATGCATGCACAGGGCGTAAATCAACCTGTCACCCTTGCCATTGGGAACGGGTATCGTACGCCGCTTGCCTGGGGTCCAGCTGTTCGGCAGGCCTTGCAGCGGTCGGCGGATCATGGACGTCATGTGCGCAGTGACATGGTGTCTGCGAGAGGCGGTGCTATCACGCGCTGGCGTACCACGCGGCCACGTCTTCACATGGAACAATTGGATAACAAGACACCAAATCCTAATATGTATGTTACCCCAGTGCAGTTCCCGGGAACGTATATGACTACTTGGGCAGGGACGCATGTCAGGCGGGCGGGTTCGACCCGCTTCATCGTATCTTGTATCTAGGACGCTGGGGAGTCATCGGAACATCTCACCCTAGTCAGGTTCTTCGCGTGGCAAAAAAATCAAAGCAACTGTTGTAGATGCCGAGATTTTCCCGTGGACGACCCTTGCTTCTGGTGATGATCTGTTTATGATAGGCAACCCGAACCAGCGTAACCCCGGTGAGCGGGGATCACTGACGGGTGGGCTAGCCTCTTGAAGAATCTTCCAGAGCACAGCGCACGTTCTCTCATACACACAGGCATACATCCGCATACATACGTATGCGGATTTGGATGTGAATAATGTGAAACACATTGATGTAATGCACAGTATGTATTGGGCTGGGCCAGCAAGCAAACAAAGGTGTACCGTTCAGGGTTGTGGGTGGCAGGGGGAGGTGGAAAATCATTACTGTACTATCGCCGAAGATACTACAGTTACCGGAAATATAGTACGTCTAAAGTATGTCACAATGGAAAATCGCTTCCGGTTGCGAATTGGTGACGACAGATCGACGTCAAAATGCGATGCATGCTGCACTCCGAGTCACAATTCAACGGGTGAGTGTGGATATACTATATATCCCAGGATTATGATTTTCCATCCATGGAACATTCTTTCAGACAGGATAAAATAAAATAGTATATTCTTGTAGCAGCGGAAAAAGTTCGCATTTATCACCAGGAGGAAGGTGGCGTAAAGTGGAAAAAAAAGGTGGTGATTCCCGTCTCCCTATTTATTTTTTTGCAACGACCACCAAAAGTTGCTGAAATGACTCAGTCAGATCGATCAACGAACAGAGTTTTGTTGGTCACTGGCTCTCCGTGTTGTAATAGCGGGTGCAGTAGTACCGACCCCATGGCCCTGATTGCAAAATAGCATGTGATGACTTCGAGCCACAACCCCCACCGATCCCTAATGCAGTCGATGGACTTCGTATATAGCTATATGTCGATGTCGATAACGAGCCAAGGGCCGCAGCAGCACAAACACAGATACAATCAAATTTGATTGCTTTGCCCAGTAAGCGGGTTCTACTAAGCCCGAATCAGGTTGCGTGTGATAAGTATGCCCCATCTGGCCTACTTGGGGGTTGTTTGAACCTGTGCACATCCAAGGGGTCAATCACCGCGCAGCTTGATGGCTGACAGTAAGTCGTGATGTGCGTGGCACTACTAGTAGTGGAAGAGCCCACTCGGCATGCGCGTGTCTACTAGTACTGTCCGGCATAGCAATGGTAGCTGCCGCACATTCCAGTGATGTCAAACTAACTACAGCTGGAGTAGGTGCCATGCACACGTGAGGGTTTCGAAACCATGTTAGTAAGCACGGTCTGGCTGCCGGGAATTGAATCCCGCCGGCGGTGACGCTGTCTGACAGTTCCATTTGGCGCTGATCTACACGCGAGAACCCCGAAAGTGCAACGCGCTGAACGACCCGAAATCCCTTTTGACTGTTTGTGCGTCCCAACAGCCACGCGCTGGCTGGTCTGCGATTCGATTATTAGGGTACTACACTACCGGTGGTACATTTCCGACCATTCTTCCTCCCCGTTCCTACATGGCACCATTTTTTCGGACCCTCTATTGTAGCGACTGCGTGGAGATCTCACCTACCCAATTCCCCATGCCTTGTTTGCTGTGTTATTCCCATAGTGGGACTGTGCATTGATAGGGGTGAGACAGGATCAATACGTACAGATGTCATCATGGGTATCCTGGGGTTGAGATATGAGATCGACTTTGATTTGGTGATGCTTGGCTCAGTTGAAAAAAACCTCAACTGCAACCTCAGCCGCCAGCCCTTCGTTTGGGGACCCTAGGCTGTACAGGGGTTTCACTCTTCGGGCGTCAGACCTACGCAGGAGATAGGGGATGCACAGCAAGAGTGCTGCATCAGACCACTGAAGTGAAACGCCAAGTCCTAATTGCATTTCGAACTCGAGGATAGGATACGACGGCCGGGCCAGTACTGCGTGCCACGGGACAAAGCCCCGTGACAGGTCAACGCCTAGTTTAGCGAGTCTGCGGTTAAGTCCCGACCGAGGAGTCTAGATGTCGAATGGAGCTGCGCGATCGGTACCCTGGTTAAGCAAATAGCCTCCCTCTCCTGGGATCGAGACATCCCGGCTTGTTGGAACGAGTACGACGGTAACAGTACGTTGTTGCTGGTTCCACGCCTCACCGGAAGTGGCATATTGGTGGAGGCTGAGTGGAGCCAATGATCCAAAAGCTAAAATAGTGGGATCGCAGCAGGGCGCGAGAACCGCACGTTCGAGGGCTTGCAGTGAGTCCCCCAGATGCTCGGCGCTTCGAAAACAGGTATGGAGGTTGTGGGAACCTTGGAGAAGTATCATTTTGCAAAGTTGGGGGCGTTTTTCATTATGAAAAGGGTGAGTTCACCCCCACTTGCCAAAGGTAGGTCTAATAAACGGAAGAGATGGGCCGGATAGCGGAGGAAAGGTGGATCACGTCAATGTGAACTAAACAGTGGTGGGAAACTGCTGCACAAGTATCGCCTTGGATCAGACACGCTGTACATCGACATGAGAACGTCGCGAACCGCCTGGTCATTAAGTTCCGCCAGGATCCCGAATGTCAGTGTGCTGAGGGGTGTAGTAGCCATCCGTAACTTTGGGTCCCGACCAGGTATATGCGGAGAAACCGACAGTAGAGGTCCTGCTGGATTCATCATGTTTACCACGGGCTTCAATATTTCAACGGCGAGACAAAGGTAAAATGATCTCGCAAACATCCGCCTTCGCCAATCTGTCCTTGGAGGAAGCGACCAATGTATCCGTCTGTTTCGATCGAACAGAGCGGCAGCTGCCGAGGCTGCTGAAGTACCATGGACAAAACAGGTGATGTCGTCACATGGACTTGCAAACATCATAGGGACGCCAGCATGGAATCTGAAGCTTGAGGTTCACAGCAGGACCACGCAAGGACCGACAACAGATAGGGTTCTAGATCTTCATTATATAGCACCAGTGGCACTTCGCATCCAGCAATGAGGGGCGCCGCGAGGGGCGAATAATTTTTCAGAAGGAAACCCCTAGGATCTTGCGAAGTGGCGTCAAAAGACGTGGAGTAGGGGGGGCGGTCAAAACCCACCCCAGCCGGGCAGAGGGTTGTGATTGACCAACTCAGGGGCAAGAGCTGAGATACTAGGTAGAGGTCAGTGATAGTGTCGGCTGGCCACATTGCAACTGCAACGCTGTGTTGTTGGGCTTGGAAAGGAAAAGTTGGGTCCTACCACTGGGAAAAGTGTGACTCGAAATGACTGGAGTGGGAATGAGAACTTTGAGAAACCACCATCTTGTTTCTGTTCAGCCATCCGCATCCGAGTTTGCAGATGCACTGGAGTGACACCTATCGATGTACACTTCATTGATTGACAGATAACTCGAGGTTGCATGGAGTGAGCGAGACTCGCCCTTGCCGCACCGCAGTTTGATCACGTGTGTGCAGAGGAAATGATTTCCAAATGCGGATGTGTGATCAACAAGTTTGGAGTTGACGTAGCACGTTCCATCGCTGACCAAACACTCGGAAAACTTGTTTTGTTCAATCTTATCCTTTTCTCTCCGATGGAAGATGAGCAACATATGGGTCCCTCTCCCCGTCGCCCTCTTCTTGCGCAGGGTCATCAATGTCATCTCAACCCTATCTATCACCCACCACTACCTCTTCCCCTTACCACCGCGATCTTGCGCGAACACGGACCAGAATGCTGAACGCCTCCCTTCTCCTTCATCCCCATCGGTCGGCAGAATCCCGTACCCAAATGGACGACGACGACAGGAGGATGTTTTACTATGGGCGACGATCGTGGAGAACGGTTTATTAGGCCGCATCCTGCAAGGTATAATTTTTTTTGCAAACTACCTCTAGATCCGAGACTCCCTTTAACTTTTTATTTATTTGTGTACATAGCATCCAGGAAGCTGTCCATACCTTGGTTTCATTGGCCCGCGCAACTCTCGCTCTTCCACCCTGCTTCCGAATCCAGGTCGAACAACTATGTGGAACAGCTCAATGACTCGACAAAGACAGAGAGGGAGAAACCTTCTCCTTTCTCGGATCCCAATTCCGGTTCAAGTCCGCCAGAGCCGGTGCATCGCGCCAGGGATGGCCGCGAGGATGTGGATGCGATCCACCGCCTAATGCAGAATCCGGTGCTATACGACCCACTTCGTGCCCCACGCTACCCTATCATACTGTGCCACGGTGCGCCCCTTGCAAACCACGACTTCAAAGAATCAGCAGACCTAATAAACCTAATCTCATACTAGGCCTATATGGATTTGATGTCCGAGGACCGTCATCGTTTCCGAGTTTGCGGATGCACTACTGGTCAACCATCCTGGGCATCCTGCGCAAGACTGTCGGAGCAGAGGTCATCGTGACGGCTGTACCAGGGACGGGCTCCATCACCTCGCGCGCGGACCAACTCGATCGGTTCCTACAGAACAAGGCCCTTGGCCGAGGAATCAACTTTATGGCGCACTCGATGGGTGGGCTTGACTGTCGTCATCTTATCACGCATGTTAAGCCCGTGGACTACACGCCCTTATCACTTACAACGATTGCGACACCACATCGTGGAAGTCCGTTTATGGATTGGTGCAAGGCACGTCGTTACACACATCATTTGGGGGCTACTAATCGCTTAACAACTCCCCTTTGCGGTGATCAGGAGTACCTTGGTTTGGGTCGGCGGCGGTTTGGAGAAGAGAAGCCAGTGTCGACCTCGACTGGTGTTATCACCACAGCGGCTGTTAAGACAGAGGCATCGCATTTTGCAAGTGCAGGATCGCCGTCTGCGTTCTCATTTTCCTCCTTGCCGTCGTCGTTCACGACGTTTTTACTCGGCATGTTCGACTCGCCTGCCTACGCCAACCTAACGACGAGCTACCTGACGAATATTTTCAACCCACGCACGCCAGATGACCCGCGGGTGCGTTACTTCAGCGTGGCGGGGCGTACCGGGTCACTGAACATCTGGCACCCGCTCTGGCTTCCCAAGCTCGTCCTGGACGGTGCCGATGGCGGGGAGGGCAACGACGGCCTGGTTAGCGTGGAGAGCGCTCGTTGGGGCGAGTTCCTTGGCGCCCTTGAGGGCGCTGATCACTGGGCATTGCGGGGCGCTAGCGGGATCGAATTTCTTGACACCAACTTGGCCTCAATTGTTGGTAGAGATGCATGGGGGCTCGCGGATTGGGGTCGCTTTGTGCGAGCGCACGGACGTGTCGGGGGCAGTGTCGAAGGCGGGCAACAGGCACAGGGGACAAGTGCAAGTGGATGGCAGGAAGATAGGCCATTGTCATCACCGTCCTCGTCGTCATCGGACGAAGGACTGAGGTCGTCGACTGAGCGGCTTTCAGCGGTGTTTGATTGGCTTGTAGAGCAGGTTCCTATCGGATCCCGTAACGCGCTCTCCTTTGCTGGAGATGGGGATAGCAAGAGCGGTGGCGTTGGTGGCGCGGGTGGCGCGGGCGCCAAACAAATGGAGGACGCCACGAGTTTGGGAAAAAAGGAGGGGAATGGGAAGGGGGATGGGAGGAGAGGGGACCTTGAGTCGAAGCGGGACCTAGAACGGTTGTATGTTGCCCTCGCGCGGAAACTGTACGACGAGGGATTGTAGATGAGACTGCCGTCTTGGATTGCGATACAGCTGGATTGTAACAGCGGCCATTTGAGAGAAAAGGGGGGACGGGCAAGTCCCCATGAGGACGACCTCGACTGCATCGCAATGCAGGGAATGTTCCAGAACGAGGCTTATTTCGTTGCCTCGGCCCTCCACAGCGACCTTTCGGCGATTCGCTCCACCGCCATCACTCCAGCCAGGATTCGATATATACTCGTATCATCCCCCGTTTCTTCCTCCTTGTGCCCCTCTACATCCACGCACAAACAGAATCCCCCCTTTTCTCTTTTCTTTGCTTTGTAACAATTTTTATTTTATTTTTCGCAACCATGCCGATGGGAGATAATCGTGGCCCTTCGCCTTTGCGTCCCCCGACGACCTTCCGCATCGAATCCCTCATCTCCCCGATCGACCGCGAATACCATCCCGTCATACACGCCGGCCGCGTCGCTGTCATCACTGGGGCTGCGAGTGGGATCGGTCGTGCCGCCGCACGCGAATTGGCCAGGTGAAAAAAACCTCTGTTCATTCACATCCTTTCGGTCTCGCTTTCCATCCCATCCCCACTTCTTATGCGCCTTTCCCCGGATCTCGCTTTTTGTTTTCTACGTTCCGGGGCGGGGGCGGTGCATGCACGTCATGCGATGCGCAACTGAGAGGTCACATGGAGCGTCGTCTCTTGTTGTGTGGGCGCCTCCCTCGTCACCGGTGTCCCTATCTATTCCCATTGTTCCTCACCCCCGTTCTCTTTGGACTAAGCTAAACCGTGCTGTGCTGACACGTGATTCGTGGTGGTTTGTCCAGGCTCGGGCTGAAAGTAGCAATCGCTGATATCAGCGTCGAGGCCCTCGAGGCGCTCGCCAAGGAGTTAGGCGCCGCGCATGGCGAGACGAACGTGCTCGCCGTGCCGACGGACGTGAGCAAGCTGGAGGATGTCGTGCGCCTGCGTGAGCGTGTTTACGAGGCGTGGGGCGAGGTAAGCGTCGTGCGGCGCGGGCTCCCATAACCATCACCACTCCCTCTCTCCCTCCCCCCCCCACTTTTTGTAATTCAAGTGAAGAGAAAGGGATTCTCTCTCTCCCTGCTCTACCCCGCCGTGGCGCTTTCCCCCGTGCCCACACCCCTTATTCTGTTTTCAGGTTGCAGTGCTGCTCAATAATGCCGCGGTTGCGAAAAGCGGCGACTCGTTTGAGGGCCTGGATAACTGGAAGACCGTGATGGACGTCAATTTATTCGGGTACGTCACTGCTTCGCGCGGGAACTATGTTGTTGATGTTTTGTTATGATATCATTCAGCGTGCTGAATGTGCAACATACTTTCGTTCCGGTATGGTTCCCATGCATCATGGAATGTTGCGAACTTTTCTGAGATCAATGGATTTATTTTATACTAGCTGATGATCCATCAGGAGAACCAGTCAGTCATCATCAACACGGGATCCAAGGAAGGCATCACGAATCCCCCGTAAGCATCGAATTGACATTCGGTCGGCAACTCTTGCACTAATCAGCGGCTTATAGTGGTAACGCTGCGTACAACGCATCCAAGGCGGCGGTCAAGAGCTTTACGGAGAGTTTGTCGCATGAGCTTCGGTCGCGCCCTCAGGCAGCCAATGTGACGGCTCATCTGTTCATGTGAGTTCGTCTTGTGCTGACTGTGGTGAAATATGTGTATGAAATGTTTAAACTTGGTAGTCCCGGATGGACGTGGACGGGTCTGACTGCTGGAGACGCGAATCAAGATAACTTGGAGGAGAAGCCGGCGGGGGCGTGGACCGCGCTGGAGTCTGTGCAGTTCATGCTTGACCGCGTGCGCACTGGAGACTTTTATATATTGGTGCCGGACAATGAGACGCGAAAGGAGGTGGATCAGTTGAGAATTCTGTGGGGTGCAGGAGATGTGGTTGAAGGGAGGCCAGCACTGAGTCGGTGGCATCAGGCATACAAGTCGGTGTACGAGGAATATCTGAGGGATGGACTTATCACAAATTAGTAATTTGGGGTGTTTCCATAATTAGACTTTTGTTTTCGACTCGACTCGCCTCGCCTCGCCTCACTGTGCCCTTTTGTCCCGACCACATCATCTTCCTCTTCCTCTCTCCTAGACCGGCAGGCTCCGCTGGTCCTTCTCTAGTTGCAGTTGCAACTCTCTCCCCTCACCCGGGTCTTTCGCCCTCCCATTCTACCCACTTTACCATCAACCGACTCGACGTCGGCCCACACCAGCGACCCCTTTCCTCCCTGTCCTGGGAACCTCTACCCTGGGGTCTTTCCACAATTGTTTCCTCTTTCTAGGGAAAATTTACAACCCCTCGTTTCTTGCGACGCCTTTCCCTGCATATAAAGTATTCGTCGTAGTCAGCACTCTCTCAAGATGACCTCACTAAGGCCACCTCCAAGCCCGAGCCCGAGCCCTTCCCCCGTCCAAGGCGCTAACGTCAAAAATGCGAGTGCGCGCGCCTCGATGGGCCCCGCCGCCCGCCCCAATGGTGGACAAGGCTTCACCCTCGCTTCTCCTCGTCCGGGAGGCGGGCCCCCTAGTGGACGCCCGACCAGCGAACTCCTAGGCAGTGCCACCTTTCAAACCCCGGAAGGTGAGAGCACTTCTCAATCAATATTCATATCTTGTTTGTTGTTTTTTTGTTTTGTTTTCGGGTGGTTTTGGAACGTTCCATCTCCTGATCGTGGATTCATTAATATATTCGTTCTCACGGCGCCTGCGGTAAGCGGCTGGCCACAGTTTTACCCTTTTGTGTCTATTTTTGCTTTGCTTTGCTTGCTTTTGGTGCTCGCTCTACCCTAGCCCTGGCCCGCCCCGCTCTCGCGTGACATGGTGATCGTTCGTATTGCCACGATGTCTTCATTTGATATAACCTCTTCTGTATCCGGACTCTCGTCTGACCACTTCATTACAGCTGATGCCATCGACCAATGGTTTGAGAACTTTCATCATTACGAAGTCACGCTGGTCAGCTTTAATGTCTCGAACTCATGATCATTCATCTCACTCTCGTCTTTGGATTTCCGATTGCCCATTGTAACAGGAAGAGATGGCAGTTGCCTCTCTCGACGTCAATTTCAAGGAAGAACTGAGTGCCATCGAGCAATGTAAATTTAACCTCTTCATCTCCCCTTATCCACCGTTAATCGCTTTGCGATTCCTACAGGGTTCAAAGTTCTCTCCGAAGCTGAGCGCACAGCCGCTCTCTACAGTCTTTTACAAAATTCTACTCAAGTTCAAATCCGCTTTTTCATTACCGTCCTCCAACAGATGGCCAGGGCGGACCCCATGACAGCTCTTCTGAGCCCGGCCATCGGAGGCTCCATGCAGAGCCAGATGGAGGCAAAGTTGGCTAGTATGAATCTAAAGTCTCCGGGACTCAAATCGAATATGCCCAGCTCCCCTTCGGCTCGCAATTTTAGCAGTACCGCTAACCCGAATCGCCAATCGCTCGCTTTTGACTCAACCCCTTCTTCTTTCCTTTCTCCGGATACCTCTAATGCCCTCGGCAACCCGAATGATGCCGCCGCCACGCTCGCTCAGCAGCGCGCCAAGCTCAAAGCCAGCAATGCCGCGCACCGTATTTCCGCACCTGCTTTCGCCTCGAGTACCGGCGAGCGCGGCCCCTGGGCAGGAGCCAGCCCACTTGGCCAGGTCGCTGAGCGCGACGGTTCACCCACGCAGGAGATCACCATCGAGCCCAAGTCGTCTCGTCCTCAAAGTACTGATTTTTCCGGTATCGCCGCGGGCGCTGCCTTCCGCTCTCCTCGCCCCGAAGGTGCCGGGGGCGGCAACACTTTTGATACCCTATCACCCGCTATGGGGGACAGCTGGGCAAGCATGGTCAACACCCCGCAGCTGACCTTGTTCCCGAAGACGTCGACGGCTAACAACGGCGGGACTGGACCCACCCAGACGGTCGACCTTGCCACAGCCAAGCTTAATGACCTCTATGGTGCCGGTACTGTCCCGCGCCTCGATGGGCCTGAGAAATTCCGTCGTGCATCCAAGGGCCATGTGTCTGATGTTGGAAGCGGCAACACCGCTACCGCCGTCGCCAGTGGTACCACTAACAATGGTATTTATGGCGATGACGGCGATCTCATCCAAGCAGGTCAGCAAGCTCCGGTGGGCCGCCAAAGTGGCTCTGCAAGAAGCCTGCGCAATGGCAATGGCAGTGCCTGGTCTGGTGCGCACAGCCCCGCACTGTCCAATAACTCGGGTCGTTTCGGTGGGAGCGACGATGGAAGCTCCGCGATGGCTGCGGCAGCCCAGCAGCAGGCTGCACTCGCCGGCCTTGGCATGGGGGTTGGAGGATTTAACCTTGGGCTGGGATCTCCTGGGCTCGCGGGCATGCAAAATGGGCTCAGTATGGCGCAGCTCGCGCAACTGAACGGCATGAATGGCTTAAATCCTTTCGGAGTTAATATGTTGGGCATGGCCAACCTCAATGCGATGGGCCTCACAGCGGAGGCACAGCTCCTCGCGGCGCAGATTGCAGCCGCTGGAGGTGGCTTTGGACAGCCAGGTCTCGCAGGCCTAGGCAACTTTGGCGGTCTGCAGGGCAGCATGGGCGGGGCAGGGCAACGTAACGGCCCCGGGCGCTCCGGCGGGCGCTCTCCTGGCGCGGGAAGCAACAAAGGTTCATCGGGCAGCGGGACGAAGAAGGACGAGGATGACTTTGACCCGGCGGTGTTGAACGATGTCGCGGGGTGGTTGCGCACGCTGCGCTTGCACAAATACACGCCCAATTTCGAGGGTATGACGTGGAAGGACATGGTCGTCATGGATGAGGCTGCACTCGAGGCGCAGGGTGTCGCCGCGCTTGGGGCGCGCAGGAAGATGCTCAAGACGTTCGAGTTGGTACGCAAGAAGATGGGCATCGATGACCCTACTGCGCCTCCGCCTCCTGGCATTCCTGCCCCTACACCAGTTGTCTCTTCCCTCACCACGGGGTCACTCGGTGCTTAGAGCTCCCTTCACCTTTGCCTGACCTCCGGAAGGAGAATTGAGAAATGAACTGTGATTCATAATTCATCCTATCTATTGTCCCCTACGTTTCTTACTTTCATGAATACGCCTATTTTTCTTCGTTTTTTTTTTCTCTATCTCGATTCTATTCGTTGATGGCCTTGCACTCAAAGTGGAAATTTTGGAAGAGGTGGGGAAGAGGAGAGGGGAGAAGGGTTGGTTGGAACAGTCTTTCCTTCCCTTCTCTGTTTTTTGTCATACATTACATGCGCGCACACACATATACTGTATATTTTGTATACGGAATACCCTCACCTCATTTCTCATTGCATGGCGCCGTGTAACTTGCGGCTGAGTATGAGGCATGAGGCCTGCATGAGGGTGTGCTCCAAGGGGCAGCACTAGCGCGCGGCGGCGGCGGCGGCAGAGGGGCATTGAATATTGAAAGTTTGGGAGGTACTGTACGTAGTGGCCTTTGGACCCGGACACGAGAGGAACGGTCCAGGGGCTCAAGATCCATCATAATGGTGCGGCGTGGTGTGGGTACGGCGACGGCGAAGTGGATTCAGCACGCTGCACGAAGAACCGAAGAACTGATCATAAATGAGTGAGCGCTGTAGTGACACCTTACACCGTTCGGATTTTCATTCAAGTTGGGCTCAGACTCGGGCTTGGATGATTGGTGACCACAGAGTGTGTGATCAGATTGACCAATTCGAGAGTCGGGGAACGCATCCTCACGATGGATATCGATGGATCCGGGTGATGATGCATGATGTACGGTGCCAGTGCGGCCGGGTGCAGGTGTCAGCTGACACCTGTACTGTACTCTGACTCTTCACAAGCTTCACCCCTGACGGACTATTCATTGCCCGCCCGTCATGCAGGCAGGGTCAAATGATGAATACTATATACTTTGTAGGAGTCTAGTGCCGGCGGTGTTAGTGTTTTCTCTCGCGGTGCGGTGGCCCATGAATACGTACGGCACTGTAGTGTATACTTCCGACCAAGCGCGACACTACAACCACTCCTAACGGGTTTATTGGCAGGGTCGATGGCTCGGCGACATGTGTAGGGGCCTACTGTAATGCAGGCAGTATTAGCGTGTGTGCAATGTGCGCTGATGGTACCTATCAGCAGAGGTGTCTTTCTCTGATCAATACAGACAGTACGTGGGTGGGCAGGGTCGTACTGTACTGTAAACTTTTATAGTGAGCTGAGCGCCGAATGCTTCTCTTTTCACTTAAGCTTCTGCCAAACAGTTCGACCCGACACCGGCCACTCGGAAAGTCACCGTTATCTCTCCTGAGCGTACCTGTGTGAATCGAACTTTCAGAACACAGGCTATTATGTCCATGTGGACAACCACTGGCAATTGACAAATTACCCGCACCGCAGTGGGTACTGCTACACCCCAAATAACAACAACAAAGACGACGTGATCGGAACAGCAGCGTCCCTTCTCACCGGACATCGTGTGCAGAGCATCATCCCCGTATGTGCGGTAAATAGCTTATTTCGAAGTTGGCACCTGTTCCTGGAGGCTATTCACAGCGCCATGAGGAATACGAGGGTTGCCAGCGCCACGCCAAAGAGGACAACGAAGCCCGCCTTGTTCTCTCGGCTCGTGCCGTTGGCGCCCGGAGGAATGTCGACGGCGGAAGACGTGCCAAACACACGCACGGACCGTACCTCAAAGTAGGCGTTGTCGTAGTTGCTCGGCGAGCCGATCACATAGTCGTTGTAGCATATGCCCGAGCATGTCTGGGCGAATACATTACGATCGCCGGCTAGGTTTGATGCAAACGATCAAACCGTCAGTTTGGAACCTCTGGGGAATGCTTTGACTCACCAAAGTCTAGGTAACGAGAGAACAAGCCCCAGGACGTTGTCACGTGGTACCATCAGTTGCGGCTGTAAAATGAAAAAGGGACGACGACGACGCACCTCCACACAAGGTGATGTCAAAGATAAGGTTCTGCGCTCGAAAGAATTGGTCGATGTTGCAGTTACCGGATGGGTAATTCGAGACGGGTTTGCCTAACGTTGATGTATCGACGCTGCTCGCGTTGCCTTGTAACGAGCTCGGTACGTTGCCGCGCTACCAAAAAATAAGGTCGAAGTCAACGGGGAGGGAAAGAAGGGTTGTAGAATGAAGCACCGAGAAGAACCAAATACTGGCAACAATACATAGGTCCAATTCATGAGCAATTTTCATAATTAGAAAAAAAAAACGAAAGGCGACGCACGAGATGCCCGTTTCCGCAAACTCAGTAACGAACATGCCCCCGCCAGCAGCCGCAAAAGCAGCTCCGTAAGAGTTCGGATCTGGATCCTCCACGACACACCCCTCGTTCGAGTTTGTCTTGAAGGAACAGTCGGTCGAATTGACGAGCGTACTCGTTTGTACCGCGTTGACGGCGGTGCAGCCAGGCTCGGTGTGCAGTGAGAACTGCGAGTTGTGGACCATGTTGACGCCTTCGAACGTGTCGATTTCACCGCCTGCGGGCCAGTTTGGGGCTTGAGACCAGAAGGCGGGCCAGACGGAGCACTAAACACATACATAGGGAGAGCCCCATGTACGAGTGGCGTCAGTATAGGCATGACACAAAACATAGACCTGCCGGAGGTTGCAAAAAACCGCGGGGAGAGACACGACGATAGTTCCCCCTTGACTCTTTTTTTGTGAAGAGCAGCGAGCTTTATGGGTGTGACACGGCACATTGAGACAACTAACACGAAACTTACACCGAATGGGACATGTAACATGTCCGCGATCCACACGCTGCCAACGGCAAACCGATCCTTCGTGGAGATGCGCACCGTGTTGCGCTTGTCATTGAACGCCACATTCGTCTTGTTGTCCACCTTCATGACTGCGTTTCCTGCAGAGTTTACGAAGGCGAGCTGTTGGGACGTTGCCTGCGATGCAGTCACAAAGCTGGGTAAAAGAACACGCCCCAATGCAATGACGGCGTGTGTGCGACGGACGGTCATTCAGATCAAGCGAGCACTGGAAGCCACGCTGAATGACAACTCACATCGCGTCGCCGTTGGTGAGGTTGTCAACTACACTATTCGCTTCAGGGAGGCAAGAGAGGGGAGAAAAGTAGTCACTCAACAATTCCCATAAAAAACCCAATCGTCAAAGAAGTTTGAACCAGCATACTCCTTGACTATGCTGTAATTGGCTGCCGTGACGATGGTAGGGAGAGCCAAGACGAGAGCAAAGAAAAATCTTGAAGATATCATCGTTGAGGGATCGTTGACGATATTATGGGTGTTCGAGTATGGGTATCGAAATGCAGCTCAAACGTAGTAAGAAATTGAATTAGTAGGGCGTCCCTTGTGACCAGACAAAGGGAAAGAAGATAAGTAGCAAAGGAAAGAGAGTGGTAGAATACTGAGCCAGCAGCAGAGATGCAGTCCGAGTTGCCCGTGATGCGTGATGGTTGACAGCTCCGAGCGGACTTGGGCGCTCATGGTGAAGGGTTTGCCTTGTAGGTGGACGGGCCGCATACGTGACACGTCTTCAAGCACATTTATAACGTATTACATATCAAAAGCTACCTACTACCATGCATCCTCACAGCTGCTTTAGCAATGCCGCCTGCTGCGTAGCCAGCGTCGTCGACACGGCGGGGCACCCCTTTCCAGGTCCGTTGAGGTTCTGTAACGTTACGAGTGCAGTGTCGACGCGCGCGAGCTGCGACGCTACCGTGTTATCGGTTGGGAAAGTCACCTTAACCGTCGGGTTATTTACAGCATGGCCTGCAAGCACATCTGCTAAGAGATGCTAAATAAACGTGTCGTGTTGGGGGGGAGTGTCATTCTCCGGTGGGATTACTCTGAGTGTCGTGCTTACCTGGTCGAATGTCGTTTGGTCCGGAGGGCAGGCACACGGGACTTGGATTGGCTTGCCGTCCGCGCCGTTTATTGCGCCATCGCAGTTACCGGTGCCTGCATTATTTGGTGAGTAAAAAATGCAGTACTTGCACAGAGTGTGGTTTTAAAATCCTTACCAGTTGGGTTCTTGCCAGCGCTGAAGCCAAGCTGGGGTGCCAGGGCCTCGATCTGCGCGAGTGTCAGTGATGATGACGACGCCGATGGGGTTGCAGACAGGGAAGTCGGACTGCCGGCGTTCTTGGTCGCAGGTGCCAGTGATGTTGGCGATACTGATGAGCTCGCCGACGAGGCCGGGTGAGTGCTAGCATTGTTGATCGTGGGTGTCAGTGATGGTGACGGCACCGAAGGGCTCGCCAACGGGGCAGGCTGCGAGCCAGCGTTGATCGCGGCTGCCTGCGCCTGGAACGTCGTAGAGACGATTGGGCAACCCTTTCCCGACCCATTGAGATTCTGCAGCGTCACGCTCGCCGCGTTGAGGCGGGCGAGTTGGGACGCTTTGGAATTATCTTCGGGGAAGGAGATGGGAACGGACGGGTTATTGAGGACATGGCCCGCAGCGACATTCGCGTTCAGAATCTGAACAGGTTAGTGTTAGGGTGAGAATTATGTCCGAGACAGCCACGAATGATAGGGTATTTGCATTTGTCCTTACCTTGATGAAGGTCGCACGATCTGGGGGGCAATCGCAGGGGATCTTGATAGGCTGACCATTGCTCCCCTTCACAGCGCCGTCACAATCACCTGTACCTGTATAAAGACGCATCAGCCCACTAAATAAGATTCGTAGATGTGCGGGGACGCGCCAGTTGGGTTAAGACCAGATGAGAAGCCGAATGGAGGAACTAGCGCCTCATTTACGTCCCTCTGAGTGACGGGAAAGGATGACACGGCCGTAGCGGCGAGGATACCAAGAGGAACAAAGTCAAACAGGAACTTCATGCTATCAGTCTTGCAGATAGTACAGTAAGGCGAAAGGAAGGTTAATTAGTATCGAATTTCCGAGCAAGCCCGTGAAATGTTGAAACGCTCAGCGCGAAGGGGAGAATGAAAAGGAGAAAAAAGAAAAAAACGCGACCCAGTCGGTGAAGATGTGGTTGAAAGAGGGACGGAAGAGACGCAGTCGCCACAGGAGATTGCTTTTGTACTGGGAGGCGGCACTGAGGCGGCATTTTGAACAAGGCTACAGTAATAGATCGTTGTCCATCGCGACGATAATAAGACTTGTGGTGACCGACTGTGGGGACTCGTAGCAGCAAGGAGTGAACTGAAAGGCGACCTCAGTTTTACAGTACGGTAATAATTCAAATTGTATAACTTACACTTACAGGGTTGCCACCAACCATGTCAGGTGACAAAGACGTCCTTGGAACGCCTCTACTCTTAGGAGATAAAGAGACAGAGGGCACCTTTGATGAGATTCCAGTGATGTGAGCTGTTTCCTTCACTACTAATAGGTCTTTCAAAGCAGGCGTTTCGAGGTGTTTCGATACGATGTTTTTTAATTCGACTCTGACATCACGAAATGACCATCGAAACCTTGATCGAAACAGTGCGTAGAAACACCTCGAAATGGCTACTTTGAACGACACAAATATACGAGGCACTCACCAAGATGACCATAGCGACCTAAGAGGTGCGAATTCAGATGACCCGGCTGTTAAGAGAGACATAGCAGTTCAAATCCGCGACGCATCAATAAATGTTGGCTTTTTCTACAGTCCGTACTGCTCCGACCTGTGTAACCGTCTTTGATTCGCAACTTACTCCTACCGGCAGTCACAGGGCATGGCATACCACAGTCGACCATATCGGGCGCGCTCACCGCCGCTCAAAATTTCTTCGCGCTCTCAGAGTCGATTAAATTGGAGGTACGATTGCCTCCTTAAAATGCCCCATCTGTGACACCTTAATACTACGGTATAATGATGATGTAATTTTCCAGTTGGACATTCACAAGAGTAAGAACTTCAAGGGGTACACCGCGCTGCTTGGTGAAAATACCAACCCGGAGAATCGCGGGGATCTCCACGAAGGCTTTGACTTGGGGTGGGAGGACCCCGGCTCGGGCACCGTTCGGTCGTCGGAAGACGATGGTTCAATGGCAGGCGAAAACGTTTGGCCCGACGACATGCTCCTCCCCGGTTTCCGCCTCGAAGTACTCGAATACTAGCAAGTCACCTTTTCTCGACTCCTCTTGTTCTGCAGACTGAACGGGAGGACACCTTGCTGAGACAGCCACGCGGCCGTACGCCTCGGACAGTATCTGTTTCCTTTGTTCGCGCTCGCGCTGGACTTGCCTGAGGATTTCTTCGCTGATAAGGTTAGTCCCGGTATATGTTTGTCATTCGGTTTTATAACGTACCATACTGTGCTTGGACAGATAACAAAGCCGGCGGCTATCATGCGCTTGCTGTATTATCCACCTCAAACGGGCATAGTTGATGACCGCACAATTGGCATTGGCTCCCACACCGAGTACGTGAAACGACGAGATAAAAAAATAAGAGCCTTTGGTCTAATCGAGGAACACCGCCAGCTACGAGGTCCTTTTCTCAGCCTGAGCCTCCAGAGGAGTGCTGATGGTCACCGCAGTGCTTCACGATTTTGTGGCAACAAGGTGACATCAACGCCCTACAGGTTCTGAATACAGCTGGCAAGTGGATCAGCGCGGTTCCAATTCCTGGTTCACTTGTCGTCAAGTGAGTATTCGGTTTTTTTTCTGCATACCCTCTCATCTTATCGCTGGTAGTCTCGGCGACCAGTTTGCACGCTGGACAAGTGCGTTTTTAGGTCTGGGTTGTCCATGCCACTCTGACGAATCACATGCAAAGACGATGTATTCCGGTCTACCGTGCACCGCGCTACAAATCGCTCCGGTATTGCACGCTATTCGATTCCACTGTTCTTCGGCACAGATTACAATGTGCCACTCGAGGCAAGTCTCGAGGTTCCGGGGTATTAATATTTCGTTGACGAAGCGGCTTAGGCGCTGCCCAGCTGCGTTTCAGATGACTTTCCTGCCAAATACGAGGTTGTGACCGCAGGTGATTATGTCAAGGCGAGACTAGAAGCAACCTATTTGTAGTGTATGATTATGTAATGTTCCGTTGACTATTTGTATGTGTTTGTGTTGATTATGACGCTTCACTTTGCCTCTGACACCGACGACGAACAAAATCATATCCGTTCCATCCATAACAGAACAAAGCACATCGCCAACGTGCATTGTACGCACCATGGCCGCGACAGAAGAGGCATCTCCCACTCTTTTTGCTGCGCAGGAGGCATATGTTGAGCAGAAAGACCGGTGCGTAACCTATCGTCTGTGTGCCTCCACCAGTGCTTGACCCACATTCCTATAGTCTACTCGGTGGTCTTGGTGCCGCAAAATCGCTCATATCTGATATTCGAGTTTTTAACAAAGACTCTTGGACAATTCGTTATCCACTGCTGCGTGCCAAGTCTGATACGGTCGAGTCCTCCCCAAAACTCCGCGGCATTCGGCATTATCTTTCCTTTGCGGACGACCCATCTTCAGAGACCGACATAACTCTCGAAAGAAGTTTCACCCGTTCGCTCACCCTGGCCTCGATTTTGGATGCTCGGGAGAATGACGGCCACGATTCTCCATCGACTTCCGATGCCAACGAGCGCTCCACCCCCGACTCTGAACCCTCTCACCTCCAAGTCCTTCGTCTCGATCTCAACCTTGGTTCTCCTGGTTCGTCGGCGGGAGCGGGAGCTCTAGTTTCCCAGCTTGAGAAAGTCTCAATTGCCAACCTCGTGGATAAACGCATAGCCGTCTCGGCGCAACATATCGATAGGCTACGCGTCCGCGTAGAAGATATGTCATCCAAAGTCCTCGTTACAGGAGATGTAAATGCTGGCAAATCGACCTTCGTCAATGCCCTCCTCCGGCGTGAAGTCATGCCAGTCGACCAGCAGCCCTGTACAGCAGCATTTTGCGAAGTGCACGACTTTTCGGAGAATGACAACGTGGAAGAAGTGCACGTCGTCAAGGATGCAGCTACCTACAAAATTGATGACGAGTCAACGTATCAGCGCGCCAGTCTCGACGATCTACAAAGCATCATGGACGGCGAGAAAAACTCACTGGGGTTACTCAAGCTCTATCTCCACGATTCACGACCCCTCAGCCAATCGCTTCTGAACAACGGCGTCGTGGATATCTCCCTCATAGATGCTCCTGGCCTCAACCGTGATAGCTTCAAAACCACGGCGCTGTTTTCCCGGCAGGAAGAGATTGACATTGTCGTCTTCGTCGTATCCGCGGAGAATCACCTCACGGAGTCGGCCCGGAGCTTCCTTAGGACTGCGAGCAACGAGAAGGCATACCTTTTCATTGTGGTTAACAAGTTTGATCAGATCAAAGACAAGGAGAAGTGTCGACGTCTGGTGCTAGACCAAATCAGAGAAGTTAGTCCTCGCTCGTACGATGATGCGAACGACCTAGTGCACTTCGTCGACTCCCTCGTGAGCAACGATGATCCTTCGTTCGAGGATCTTGAAGCCTCTTTGCGATCTTTCGTTTTGGTCAAGCGCGCCAAATCCAAGCTTAACCCCGCATCGACATATCTGTCCAACTTACTCTCAGATATTGAGCTCCTTGTAGGTGCAAATGCCATTGTCGCTCAGGAGGAGATCGTGCGCGCCAAGGGTGATCTCGATACCGCTCTTCCTGTATTGGAGAGGATGAAAAGCAGCCGCCAAGTAGTTGAAGATGCATTGGAGGCAGTGGAGGAACAGGGAGCTCGCTCTGCAACTAGCAAGACGAAGCGCATGCTTATGGATGCCCTGGACCGGATCGCCGAGGGCCTTCCTGGAGTAGAATTGTCATCGGTGCAGATGCCTTCGTACCCCGGTCTGCTCAACATATGGGATTACGCGCGAGACGTTCGCAGGGCACTCCTTGCGAGCCTTGACATGGCAGTCAAGGACGCGGAAGACGAGGCGCGTATCATAGCAACTGCGGGCGTTCAGCAGGTTCTCGCTATTGGTGAGGAGCATCTCCCAGCTGGCGTCGAGCGCTCTCGTCGCGTCTTCATGCCCGAGGCCATGTTCAGCACCCATCGTATGCGTAATGGCAAGCGCAAAATTTGCCGGGATAGCATTGTTGTCGCAGGTGGTATGCTCGGCCTAGGCATCGGCCTTGCCACACGCCCGGAAATGATCCAACCAACGTTTTTCGACCTATTGGACGTCCCGCATCATTTCTGGGTCTATTGTGGTGACGGCAAGGAGAACAACGAGGACGAGAGCGGGCCGAGCGCACTCAGTATCATGTCCGTCGGTATCGGAGTGGTCACCATGATCGGCGGACAGGCCATCGGCATCCGGGCATTTGTGGAGAGTGCCGTGCGCATCGCGGATGTGCTTTCCCACGAGACTGCACGTAGCTGGGCCGCGCCAGTATTCGGTGCAATTGTCATGAGCGCGACCGCTTACTTTGTCCTCGAGCTGCCAAGCTCCGTCCCACGCACGGTCGGCAGGCGTATTCGGAATAGCCTCACCAAGCCCGAAAGCAGCGGCTTAGGAACGCAGGAAGAGCCACTGTTCGTAGATGCGCACGCCGCTCGGGTCGCACGTGAAGCTCGCAAGGTGCTACGGCTTGCAGCATGGGATTTGAAGGAACGTCTTCGAGTTGCGACGGAAGAGCGTTCACGCGAGGTGAGGGGTGCGGAAGAGATGGAGCGCCGTGCCGTTCGCGCGAAAGAATGGTTCGCCACGGTCGGGAAAAGGACGGCTGATATTCGCGAGCAGACGGGTTTGGTCGCGCTGTCATAACGGGCAGACGTATTTTACACCTGCAGGTGCGCATCAACTGATCCTCCTTGTTATCCCGTCGCGGTGCTAAGTGCCCCACCACAGTTGTACACGATTCGCTTCGACCATCCTTCCCTCCAACTGCGTTTGCCACTGTTCCATACTAACACAGGTTTCATAATCATGTCCTCACCCCTTTTTGCATAGAATCAAGAAGCCCACTGCTCCTTGCCGCACTCATTTACTTTATGCCTTCTTTGGTTTATGTCTCTAGTACGCTAATGATGTATGAACTTCAGGGAGGGGGGCTGTATCAATGCCATTGATTAGATAGGGTACTCGTAGGAGTACCATGCCATCGTGGAAAATATACACCTCCAGCCTTTTCGCCGCTTGGCGATTTGAAATTCAACTGGGTGAGCTTTTTTTGTGGTTGATACGTGGTCAAGTGGGTCATCGTAACAACTTGATGCTGTGCCTCGTGTTGTACTGGCTGAGGCATTGCTACAGTACTGCCATTTCAGCGTTGCCAGGTCCGGGCTGGTCCGGGTCGCCCCTCCAACCCAAGAACGCGGCGAGCTTCCGGTATTTGACTGGAAACACGGTTACCACCCCTGTAATGTGACAAATTTCTTCATTCGTTCGTGCAACACCGTATGGATCAGACAAAGACTCTGGCTAACGACTGGCACCGCAAAGACACCCACGCGTCTCGTTGGAGAACTCTCTCGGGCTGAAGGCTGGCTATGGACGGCCTCGCGGTGTGGCTGTGGTTCGACGAGAAACCTGGAGGGTTTCAAATCAAAAACGTACAACCAACTTGATGGCTGTGCTGTGCCGTCTCGACTGGACCTGACTATTCTACCAACTACTGTACCCCATCATCGCCATTGATTCGCCAATCGATAATGCATCCGGCAAGGGGAACAACCGCACTACCAGTGGCAGTCACCAAGATAGCTCTTCTGGTGACTTTTGAATACACCAAATAGCATTTCAACTACTGACATTGTTATGCATGCGATCTTGTTTTTTTTTCGAATATCCTTTAATCCTGTCTCCTTTCCGGTCGTAGGATTCTAACATCTTATCGCTGGGTACCGCTTTACACCTGGTTTCACAGTAATCCGCCGTCAACAACGTCAAAGCTCTTGATCGGTAAAACAAAATTTCCAACTTGGCTCGCGTGGGGAACTGTTCTTAGACTTGACTTGCGAACGCTACTACCGGGGATTACATTCATTTCTATCGCTTTTTGTCGTCTCCAAAAACCCTCCGACTGTGATATGGCTCTTTCTTCGGACCGGGGCTAAGGTCGCTGGTTTTTGCGCCGCACCCCACACCATCATGTTGCTTTGTTAAGTCATCAACCGTAGAACCCCAGAGGGCGCACCTTGACAACCAAATACCATCTTTCGAGCTTTCACGGGATGCCGTTAACTTGATCGGTACCGCCTCCAAGACTCCTCTCTTTTCATCGCGACGCCTTACCTCCGATCCTTCCGATCGGAACAGATTTAACTGTCTCGCCGTCCGCTCCCACTCCATCGGCGGGGCCGTCAGTCTCTCTCCCGTCCATTCGGGGCATTGGCAGACGCTCAGCAGGTCATCTCGGCCACGTGTATTACCACCACTGCCCATCCTTTCGTAGGCTGTACAATACAGTATTAGACAGGGAACAGCCATTGTGTTGTGGGAGCTGTCAACTGAACGCGCCTCGCTGTGACATGAGCTGTACTCATCTGGAAGACCGGGGTTTTACGTTGATGTCCTTTCGCCAGTCAACCGCACCGTACTATACTGTTCAGGGTTCCTGCGCTTTACTTTTATCTTATCCCCATGAATTCTATCATGTCAAAAGAACCGAAGCAGTCAAAGTGATCTGTAATCATGAATCCGGTTTTGGTGGCCTGTTACGGAGCGTTTCGGGTTTCGGGGTGGCCCGGGTGGGGAAGCAGATTGAAAAAGTCAAATTCGACCCTTTTTTCACAATCAGCATCTGTGACCTCTACCACCATCATCTCTCAAAATGAGCACAGAGAAAATGAGAGCAATTCTTATCAAAGACGGAAAGGGTCCTGTCGAAAATCTGTACATAGGTGAGACGGCCACACCTGTAGTCAAGTCTCAGGAGGTGCTGGTCAAGGTACGTACTGCAGAACTCCGAACATACGCGCCTCTCACGTCACAATGCGCAAATCACGTCAGATCACGGCCTTTTCTTTAAATCGGATGGATGTTTCGCAACGCGAGGGTCTCTACCCTGTTCCTCAGGACGCGCCAGAGATTCTCGGCGTGGAATTCGCTGGACATATTACGGCGCTGGGCCCCGACACTTCGGCGACATGGACGGTTGGTGACCAAGTCTTGGGCCTGGCATCAGGGGTGAGTCGGCGCTCGCCGCGGACGTACGTTACGATGGAGGCCCAGCCAAGCTTAAACCAGTCTATTTTGGCCACTTGGTTTTAGGGCGCCTATGCAGAATTTATTACTGTGCCGGAAACGCAGATCCTTCGCAAGCCGCCGCAACTGTCTTGGGTGGAGGCAGCGAGCATCCCAGAGGCTTTCGTCACAGGCGAGTATTAACTCCGCCCTCCCAAGTTGGCCTCATATACCTCCACTCGGGGCTTGCCGCTGAACGCGCGCACGGAAAGCTTTTCAGGCTCTTGTCCTGGTTGGTGATATCAAACGCGGAGACGATGTGCTCGTCCATGCTGCCGCTTCGGGCGTAGGGATTGCCGCGATTCAACTCGCGCGTTTCTACGGAGCGTAGGTTCGCTCTCCCGTACATCATGGTTTTCTTACCTCGCTCTGTTATCTTAGGCGAACTATAACCGCTACAGCATCGACCCCGAACAAGCTCGATTGGCTTCTGTCCCTCCCGGCCGGTGCCACTCATGCTGCGAATTACAAGAAAGAGAATTTTGTGGATGTTACGAATATCGCGACGGGCGGGAAGGGCGTCGACTTGATCGTTGATATGGTAGGACAGTCGCATTTCAGTCGCAACCTGGATGCATTGGCGACGGATGGCCGTATTACCATGCTCTCTCTCATGAGCGGTTCGTCTACATTTCACACGGACACCGTTCAGCGTGGTACTGACATAAAACCAAAACGCGGACTTTAGGGTCAGAAGTAGCGAGTCTGGACCTCCGTCCAATCTTGATGAAGCGCCTCCGCATTCAGGGCTCCACTCTGCGCTCACAATCAAAGGAATACAAAGCAGAGGTTTTCAGGAGGTCCGCGACTCTTTCCTGTCTCCATTTGATGGTATCCAGCATTCACACGGTCATTTAGATTTGGCGAGCTACTGGGTTTCATCACAGGGAGTGAAGGAAATGGACCTATACGGACATACGTTCACAAGGCGAGTTTGTGCACCCCGGCAAAAGTTGAGAGGCGATTATTTTGATCGTCATGTCTTAGGTCTACCCTTGGACGGAAATCAGAGAAGCCACGCGAGTCATGGAGGCAGATCAAAACATGTATGTCTATCGAAACCAATTTAACCATGTATGCTAACTTGAATGCCTGGCTGGAAGTGGGAAGATTGTCATTGAAGTAATCTAGTCATTCGTCGGTGGTTTTAGTATTCTGCACGCGTATGTTCTCGTTTCACCAAAAGGGTCAGAAAAAATCTGTGTGATGTACGTCGTAAGGCGGCGCGCCACGGACAATTTTTACTGTCAATGTACCATGCGCCTGATCGCCTAGCTTTTGAGTTCATCATTTTTACTTCATGTCACTTTGAGCAAAACGTTGCAAACACTCGTTTTCCGAGAGATGAATCGATGAATCCCGGGCGCTTTTCTTGTTGACCTGGTATTAGCCGGTGACTGCCAGTACGCAAGGCCTGCCAAGTCGTGCGGCCCCTGCCTGCTTCAGTTCGCGCTATCACCGATTTGTTTTAAGTTTTTTTTTGGCTCGATTCTCATATCGCTTCTGGACTCTCACTACCGTACGCAACGTGTTATAGGTGCTGCACAGTACTGCACTATGCGGCGATCTAGTTGGTCGCACTTGTACGTACGCGTAAAAGTACTGCAGGTTGGGGTGGTTTTTTTTTTGGCAAAAGCCCGTTGGGCCTAGTGACCATTTTGCAACGAGGACAAGGGTGGCTGTCATGTGAAAGGATTTTTTTTTTGCGCCACGCTAAACGGTGTCTGTGATGAGGATGAGACGCGGCGCCGCCAAAAGGACGAATGGTTCTTCCATATAATCGTACGGTATCCACCCTCACTTCAAGCACACCAAGGGAAGGTTCGCGCACCTCTCGGTTAGCTGGTGGAAAACTTTAAATTCGAACAACGGACCCCCGCGCGATGACCGTTTTGGCGGCTGTTTGTGCGGCTGATGCAACGTAGAGAGAGCCCCATTCCGGCCGTCCCGGATCTTGCCTCGCTCTCGCTCCTTTGAAATGGGGGAGCCCTGCTGGTGTGCCTGGATCCTGAAAAGAAGATGATCCACTTCCACTCATCCGATTCGAGCCCATCCGAGTACCCACCACGCCACTTCCGTCCGCGCTCAGCTCATTTGATGAGGAATTCTTAAATGGCACGTACCTACAACTTGGCTGTTTCCTCTGTGTGACGGCAAGGCAAGGCGATGCCACTATGACATGTCTTAAAGCTTACAGCTAGTAAACGCCCAGAGTCATCATTTCCCGTCCCTGCGTTCACACTATAAAGTCACCCGCTTTTCACGCCAACTCTCCCCCATCGTCCTTTCCCGCCATCGTCTGCTCCTGCCGAGTCAGTCGTGCACTCTACTGCTGCCTCCCTTTCTCCCTTCGTATAAGCCACTACCACTAAATCACAACCACCACCACTCCTACCACCACCACCACCACTTCCACCACCACCACTGCCACCACTTTTACTACCACCTACCGCCGCCGCCGCCATGCAATTGGGTGCTTCCAATAGGACCCTCAAGGACCCCTCCCCATCTTCCGGAAAGCCCTCTACTACCCAGACGCAGACTTCGTCACAAACTACCATCCGCGCCAGCGCAAGTAGCCATGGCGCAGTGTTTTTCTAATCTTTGGGGAAAGGGAGGAGAGGGAAACCCACCTTCGCTGGTCCGCCAGCGCCACTCTCCATTTTTACCACCACCGCCACTACGATCATGAACATTTATTTGCCTCATGGCTCAGTTTCCATTCGTCGGGGTCCGGTTAAGCTAACGCATTTCGGCGCAAGCGCCGTTGACTTCCCATTCGGACGGCCGCGAATCAACTTCCTAGACATTCCTCTCTCTCTCTCATCTATCAGAGCCATCTTAATGCCTGCAAGCCCTTGCATTTCCTAGAGTTACATCTTTTATTATTCTCCCCGCATATCGAGCTACCGTATATATCCTCATACGCTATTCCCTCACTGAACACGCCCGTGATCCCGTATCCTCCTATTTTTGTATAGGATCTGCTAATTTGATCTTAGAAGTCCAGCCTGCGGTGTCTTGGAAGGTAGCTGATCACAAACTGAGTCATCTCTGGGGCCCAGGTGAGGTCCATTCAAGGATGACTCTTGATGCATGTCATGGTTCATGCATTCATGCTCAATTTGTTAAATGAATCGATTGTGAGGCTCGGCAGATGTGAGGCGTGGCCCTAGTTGTCGGCGGGCGCCAAACGGGATGGCCCAATATGATGCTTCTTTAGCGGCAGGTTACGAGTCATCGATGGCACGTTGTACAGTAGGTAAGATCAAAATGACGGCACATTGACATGACGAGCGTTTATCCCGAAGGCCGAGTCGATGCTATCATAGTACCGCGGGAATATCGGGAGGTGGAAATGGGGGTTTGAGCGCGCGTCACCCGCAGAAGAATGCCTCGGGGGGCATTCATGAAACTCTATGGGATGAGGTATGCTGGTATTGTCCCCGTCCCCAGTGCGCGCCGCCACCGCGGCATCATATTGTGTTGTAAGTCTGACCTCTCCGACGGGAACGCGCGAAAGGCCGTCACGGTCGGTCGTGTGTCGCGTCGCATGAGAGGGGAACTCACCTGGATATGGTTAAGGTTACACATAACACGTAAGGGTATAAAGTTTTCAGCTGCGGCGGCAACAAACGTGTCGATCGCGTGGCTAGAATTTGAGCCACGGCCGATTATAACCTGTACGATACGGTGGGATCGGGAAATCGATGACAAGCGAGTTAACAGGCCGGGCACCACACTCCGGACAGACGAACGGACATGAGCGCAGATCCGATGACCGGCTCACGGTCTGTCCGGGGGGAGGCGGGAGATTCACGGACGTTGGAAGAAGATTTCGAACTGAACGGGGGGCGTTGCAAAGTACTGTGCTAGGTACGGTTCCTAGTAGTACAGAAGCACTGGGAGGACTTCACGTCCAACATACGAAGGACCTCTCGAGAGACGCGGGTTCCGAGGAGACGGTCATTTGTACCCGCCAGACAAAAAGACTCGGCGCAGTAATGTCCGCGATAGTATCCCAGTAATGTACAACCACTTTCTTTTTGAGACATCATGTCCATACTACTGTACTGCAGAATGGCAGGCAGTTAGTCACCCCGTCCATCAATCTCCTCACGCCGTGGCATCACGCATCAAAAGCTCCGGAACGGCGTGATTGCTGTGATTGGTTCTTCGATTATACTATATTGTATCGTCCGACCTGCCGGTGCTAATGCCAGTGCATGAACTTGAACGGCTTGGGTGGGGGGGGGGTGGCCACTTGCACGATCCCGCGCGACGGAGCTGCTCTAATTTAGCGTAGCATGGCATCGGCATCGATTCAGAGTTTTAAATGCATGAGCTCCAAGCGCCAAAAAAAAAAAGAACTGGACGCATCGTTGATGCCGGCGTTCGAAGAAGTCATACTGTACGATACAGTACAGTTGTCGGATGTATGCGATCTGTCAATTCCATTTCTGTTATCAGTCCAGATTATGACAAGGCAAAGTCTTCCCTTGATGAATCCTGTTTCATGGCTCGGACTTGAACGTGGATATTTCGTTGGATTGACCTATGTGCGAGTTACCTGTGTAAGCCTCGGAGCTGGCCGTGGGAGTGGGTTCTATATGGAGCTGGAGAGAATAAACTCAAGCGAACGTACAAGCGGCGAGTGACTGCAACGAGACAGTGAAAGGCGGGCATACTTTACCGTTAGTTTCGAGATTTCGCACTTGACTCGGATACAGAAGCTTCAAGCTACAAGGGCTCGTGTAGGTTCATTCCATAGAATATAGGTTTGGTCCTGGGGAACTTCCTGAGTCGTTATCCTACCCCGATGTCCCGCATCGATCAACAGGCCTCAATACCATCACTCATGGTCAAAAACTCGTCCTTGGGTACATTGCCAGTGTTGGAGAGCCATTCTAGTATAAACTGCTGAGATTAGCCGATGTTGATGGCCATGGACCTTATGCTATTGGGCCCCTTACTGTTGTTCGATCTCCTCGATCACCTGCTCTAAACGTCTGTTAACTCCAGGTAACCGCGGAGCAGCGTTGGAAGAACATGAAATACTCCATCGGGCTGATACGTGGCACATAAAATCTTGTGGGACCATTGGAGGCTTCGAAGCGCGAAGGGCCGTGAAAGAAAACTCAATAGATTAGGGAAAGCTTCGCCGCGGATACAGTACCAGTACAGTACAGTAGTGTAGCCATTCCGATCGCTTGGGTAGCACTGATGCAAATCGATTTTTGTCCGTCATCCCCATGCAACCCGACGCGGCCATGCTGTAACTGTCATGGGCAGTGCAGCCAGTGCAGGGGGGGCACAGATGTGATTTGTGAGCACAAACTTTGTCGGTTCGGGTCGGTTCGTCGGGTAGTCGGGGACGACGAAGCAGCACATCGTCACACGTTGGCTGTCGTAAAGAAAGATAGCTACCAGAGGGACGTCATCGTTACCCTGTCGACACAAAATGAGCTTTGGTTTGAATACTGCACTGTATTCGGGTCCGAGTGGGTGACAACGTCGCCAGTTGCGGCAAGTAGTGGGATTATACCGAATGTAGTCAGCTCGGGCTACTTGTTGATGTATATGGCAATGGATACATTGGATCTGGCCCAAGAAGGGAAAGGTCTGCAGAGAAACCCGTGTAATCTGGAGTGTAGAGGATAGCCAGCATTATTCCATCGTTACCGTCTGTTCGCATGATTTACTGTATTGTCATCTCGTTTCTTGTACGATGAACTCTCCAAGTTGATAGTGACTTCGGGAAAAACAGCCCGTGAGGAAAATATTGTATGGGTATGGGTGTCCGCATAGTGGCTGTGGCTGACAAATCATGTACTGTACAGGATTCCAGTGCAGTGGCTGGCGTTGTCATTGAACCGGTGAATAGTGAGACACCGCCCCGGCCTCGGAAGCAATTCTTGTCTCTCCGCCAATCAATTCATGATGAGCTGATCAGAACTGCTACGTTGCAAATCTCGTGCCTCGAACTCTTCGTTACCACTGGCAAGTCTCCCTCTCTGGTCTTACAATCGATGTCCAAAACAGCCAAGGTGACCGACTACAGTAGCTTAAGCTGCACTTGGCTTCTTCCCCCGATCAGGAGGATGCTTATTGGCCTTGGCCACTTTCGCGTTATTTGGAACTTTCGTCATCACTTTCTCATCATCCTCTTCGCTCGCCCCATCTCCAAGGCTCAATCCATGCCATCGTGCGCCTTCTCCGGCACCAAGTTTACACGACCAGATAGGTAGAGAAAGGCTTTTCGTAGACTTGATGTTGAGGCTCTGCACATTGTCCCAGCCACCACGGACGGCAGCGATGATGGCGGGGAGCGCGGTCTCAAGGTTCGCTAGGACTTGGGCCGGTGATTGGGAGAGAGTACCGAACTTGACGGAGCTGCGTGAGGCCGAAATATTGGTCAGTCCTTCAAATGATTCACGGATGAATTTACAGTGAGGCACGCACGTGCAGGTCCCGCGGTTTTGGTGCATGTAGGTGGAAAAAATGGCGCGCTCTAGTTCTCCTTTAAGATCCTTGCGCTTGAGGCATACAGGGATGGGCTGTCTGTACAGCAGATCATTCGTTCGCGTCCCGTCGTGAGTTTTTTTTACCAGTTCGTTACTGAACGGAACAACACGAACTTTTTTGCGGTGAAAAATATCTTTCCGAGTAGACGTGGGAGGAGAGGGATGACACGCTCGTCTGCAAGGAAGAGCGCATTTTCGCTGAGTAAGGCACGTCGTGCCTCGAACGATTTGAACTTTCCCTTGAGTTTCTCAATGCCGACAACGCGATTGATAAACCGGACGCCTGCCTCCTCGAGGAGATCTTTGTATTCTCGTTGCGGGTCTTTGGTGATGAGGCAAATGGCAGATGTACGAGGGTCGATAAGAGGATATTTTATAGGGCTATCCGCCCATACAAGACATAAACCTCAAAGAAGTAGGCAGCGAAATCGAGGGGTTTCGACGTACATTTTATGCGGTTTCAGCTTGGCTTCTCCGTGAATCTCCTTTACTGCAATCTGAAGCCAGATATTCTCCTCCTTTCCGGGAAGCAGTTCGTTCTCCTCGCGTTTTTCTTGCTGCTTGACGGCGTATTCCATCAAAGCCGTGACGGCATGCCCACATTGTTTAACTGATACACGACCGTCGATGAGCTCAGCCATCGGTATCGGTGCTCGTGTTTGATGTCGCTTGGTGATGGCGGCGGCGAGTGTCGGACAGTACAGCACTGTACAGTGGTATGGCTGTAGTGGTCAAATTTGAGAGAGGACCCAGAACACCCCTAGTGGGCCGGTAAGCCCGAAATGTGCATCAACACCCTTCAACCTGATACAGTACAGACAGATTCTTTCGATCCAACAAGCTTTCGCTCCCGGCATGTCGCTTGTCGCACCATCGCAACCATTGCCCCCATCCAGAGGTTGCAAGATCGTCCCTGTAAGTCCGAGATTACAATGGGTCTTTGTGTATGTAGTGATGATACACCAGGCTTTTCGTTGGCATTACTAGCGATAGTAGCTACGTTGCCATGCGATGGTTGTGTACACCAGGTGAGAGCGTTGGTGGATTTGTCAATATGTTTGCTCGGGTCAAAATGAACCGTAGAAAGTACCCTATGCTTACTAGATGTGGTCTCAAACTAATTGACACGGTTTCCAGGGAGCGCTCTGAATTGACCATGTCCTGGCTGACATATCCAATGTCTCTACAGTGCTTACTGTGTGGGATGTTAACGATGCAGTATGGCTGACTAAGATCGTGCTCCAGTACACCTTTATTCATCATCCTCGCATGCCCGCCGCAGTTGATCGCATCGCCTTGAAGGGGCATCAAGTATCTTGGATGACGTTAGATCCCCAGCAAGTCTAGAAGGGAGGTGCGTTTTGGTGACCTCCTTTGGAGCCTCGGCCATCCTGTGGCGCCATCATGATACGCGTGTGGCACTGGGAACCATAAACAAGTTCATCAGCGCGCAAAACATCCAGACCGGCGTCTATTTGGTCCTGAATGGCCTGGCGCCTTTTTGCTGTGCTCGATTACTTATACCGTCTTGTTAAGAGAGCGCCTGTGTGTCGGGATACAGGAACATCGCTCGGTCAGACTTGTCCTGGCGCGTACAGTGTTATTACTCACTGTAATATGAATTAGATGAGCAGTACGCAGTGACCGTGATCATCATGTTGGCAGAACGCTGTCAAAGTCCGAGTTGAAACACACACTGGTGACGCCGTCTGTTACAGTAGACTAAGCCCAATTTGCAGGCGGGTTTCTCAGGCTCATCTTTCTTACTACTTTGCCGTCCTTGAAAGGCGTTTTCAACTCGACTCGCCTCTCCACGCACGGTATCGACACTCTTGGTTGCTGTAATCAATTAAACAGTTACTTTCGCAATCGCACTTGCTGGGTGCATGTGAAATGACGATTTCTCCCAGCCGCATCATCAAAACTCTTCCAATGCATAGGCCATCAGCGCTGCTGTGTACTGCTCTTTCAAGGAACACCACTGTACCGTATTCCGTCTGCCCCACTGCAACGTGACTGCCACGTGCTAGGCTAAAATAATTGTTTAATCTACTCGGTGCCTTCGTCAGGAACGCTATGTTTCAGAGTTGTCCAATGGGACCATCAAGGGTCTGGTCGCCGTTGTTCCGCACTGCAGCAAACGTGGAGTTACGGAAATTCTAGAATAATACATCGACCAGGGCATAGGGTATACAAAATAGCATGGTGTGTGGTACACGCGCGGCGCGAGGGAAATTGATGCATACAGTATGCTGACTCTAGTATGACAGACTGGTAGCTGGGGTTGTTTGAGCTAACGATACAGTAGATGTCCGCGAGGAGAAAATAAACAAGAATATTCCGAAATGGGTATCGCAAATAAACACACGAAGCAAGGAATGAAGACACCGACTTATCTATATGTAGATGGGTGGATTTAATCAACTCAGCTTCCCATTGTAAGCGACCTTCCATTGAGTTCACGATACAAGCGTTCGATCCTGCGTTCGGCATCAGTGAGCTGCTGCCTGAGATCTTCTATCTCCTTATGGTGTCGAGCCTCGCTCTCTCGGAGGTGCAGAAGCTCATCGACGCTCTCTATCGCTGCGCAGAGTTGCAAAGAAGCAATCGATTAGGGGTATAGTGGCAAATGGTGGCTAGGTTACACGTACCTCGCTCCAGGCACTCGCTACGCTTTGCATGGGGGTCTTGTGGGAACAGGCGATGGCGCAGCTTCTCGAATAACTGCTTTTCCATGTCCCGAAAAGTTTTGGCGTACTTGCGCTTCTTGTCCCGTACGTCACGCACGCTGCCATCCGAGTCGCGCTCCTCGCCCTCGTCTGTCAACTGATCTGATCCTGTAGCAGCACCGGTGGTGGTGGTGGCAGCAGCAGCAGCAGCAGAAGTAACAGCAGCAGGACGTGAGGTAACGCGGGCCTGTTTGCCCAAAGGGTCATATCGTGCACTGCCACGCGTCGACTCCGTGGGTGAACGGCGCTGTATTACCTTCCCTTTCAAATTTTCACCCAGGGAAGACGTCACGAGGCCTCCAAGGGTGGCCGTCGTCGTAACTGGGCTGGGGCCGGTGTTATGAGAAGGCTGCCAGATATCCGGCGAAGAAGTGAATGACTGCATGGTAGAAGGGTTGGCCGCCCCCTGCGACAAGTGTGGGGGCGAAGTGACCGGGGTGGAGGAGGCGCTTACATTGACACCGCCGAACTGCAAGGTCTCGCGTGCATCACTCGTTGAACTCGAAGGCGGCGAAGCGGGGAAGGGACGAGAAGGATACCTGTTGGAACGTAGAACGTGTGAATGTAAACAAAGGTGCGCCAAGGGTGACGACAGTGAGAGGTGAGGGGTGAGGGTGGGGATTGAGCAGCAGCACTTACGGATGAGCGGCGCCGAGAAAGGGGTTGCGGGAATGTACTGCTGCTCTCGGAGGCGGCAACGGTGGCGCGAATGCACTGCCCTCGTGACTTGGAGAGACCATGCCGCCGAGGGTGTGTAATGAGGTCGAGGACGGGTGTTCGGAAGAGGCACCTGGGTCCAGCACTGGGGCATCCCATGCAGTGTACTGCCACGAAACGGTATCTTGGTAGGCGGATGCGCTAAAGACGGCATTGTGAGACAAGGAACGGAAAACCACCCGAAGTTGAGAGCGGCGGTGTCGGACAGACAGGGAATCAAACATATGCATACCTTGGGAGCGCGTGATGATGGTCCGCAGGATGGTACGGCATCATGGACCCTGTCAGACGATGATCCGTGAGTGGATTCATGGCGAAGAACGGCGGCGAGGAGGGCGGCGGCACTGATTCAGGCGTATGAAAGGAACCGGAAATGGCGGAGTGGGTATTACTATGCGGGCGGTCTGTAGGGGGAGAGGGGGTTGTTCCGTGCGGAGGTGGTCCGCGAGAGGACTGCATGGGTAGAGGAACTTATTAAAGTAAGATAGAAAGGATATACTAAGAAGAATTCCGGGGAGAAGGGAGGGCCATGTGCCTGTAGCTATATAGGATCAGGGGAAGGCTTAACGCCATGAGAGTGGAGGGTAGGCTTGGAGTAGCTATTGAAAGCGTGACGACGAGGTGGTAACGGTGTCGTTTTCCACTGCATTTGGGAGAGAGAGCACATGCGGATTGCAATCAGGAACCGGGTACTGCCCGTGTTCGAGGTAAAACACCAGTGGTTTGAAGCATTTGACAACATTTTGATCTAGATCGTTGTGCTCAGATATTGTGTATAGGCGCCAAATGGAAAAAGCAGAGAAAGCGATAGTTGCCGGCCACAGCCCATCCCGGACTGATTACAGCATCCTCACAGCACGGCCCGTCGATGCGACCGACTGACAGGCGGCGACCTCCCGACTTGCCAGACACTCAGAGTTTAAAGCCGGTTTCATACCACTCTACTCTACTTGATTGCATCCGCGGCGTTCAGGGAATAGGGGGTTAGGGTATGCATGATGTCCAACCCACAAATACTAGATATACGAGACCAAAAAATCCAGACAAAACAGAGAAGAGAAAAGTCATAAAGAGGATTTAAAAAAAGGAGTGTATAGAGGAGTGAAGGATCATGATCCCGATGGTAATCGATCGGTACCATGAGCGCCGCTGGTTTTGGAATTTGTAGAGGATGATCCCAACTACACGTGGCAATGGGTGATACGAAAACAAAATGGCATGGCGGCCACACCAACCGGGTGCATGGCGGACCAAGTAGCAAAGCATCGGAGCATACGAGCTAACTGAATGACAGAATCAACAAGCGGCGGGGGGACGGGCTGGTGCAAAGGCCGAGACAAGCCAGCTTGGGGAGGTAGGCGCCCAGAACCGGGGGGAAGAGCGAGTGAATTGCCGGTCGATGGGGGCAACTGTTCTCTCCTTGGGAATCGGCCTCTCCCTACGACCGCTTTTACGATCACATGATAACGCACTTGCAGCAACCTGCGCCATCTTGTTCTTCCTCCTCACCATGCACGCGTCGACCCTGTCCTGACTCGGCAGGTGGTTTGATCTCGGCCGTCGTCAAGCCTGCCGGTAACCTTGATCGTCCCTCGTGATCCTCGTGTCCTGCAGACGTTTGGTACCGCGAGAACGGAGCTGGAGAAGGTTGTATCCGCATCCGTACATGCTCCTCCGGGTCAGCTCTCTCTCCCTTCGACTCCCTTCTTGGCTCGCTTCTGACATTAGTCTGTGACTTTGCGGAGGGCATACCACGCTCTGTGGGTGAGCCAACTTCTGCATTGTAGCGAACACCCATGTCGGTCATCGGAATAGTGTCGTTCTCCAGCTGTGAGCGATACTTTGAGTAGTCGTAGCCAAAAGTACCTGCCGCCTTATAGATGCAGTTTTTTTATAAGCGAGAACGTGACCCAGGGGGAACATATCAACATCTGTTTCCCTGACTGTATAGACTTGCACTAGATCTCTTACCGGTTCTGGGATCAGTGAAGGGGGCCTCTTCTGCTGTCTCCCATCTGCACTGGTGTAAAACTCGTCCATGCCTTTCTTACGAGCCACCACGGGTACCACTACCTGGATGTCCATCAAGAAAAATCAAATCACGCTCGGATAAACACCAAGGAGACATGCGCACATCGTCCCAGTTACCGCCAGGCGACACAGGTTGCGTCCAAGTGGGGATCGCATTGGCCATGTCCTCGTCCGCTGGTACCGGATATTCACCAACTGACCGTCTCTGGGGGCCATCACGATTGGACTTTGCTTGGCTCACCGGAGGCGCGCGGGATCGAGACTTTTTCGCTGATGGTGACTGAACCATCGCAGCAGGGCTCTTCGCACGCTTTTTCGGCGTCTGTGGCGCAACCGCGAGCACCTTTGGGGGCGACGGAGGTGTCGTATTGTCTCGACGGGGCCTGCGGGGGCCCGTCTTTGGTGACTCGGGCTCTGCGGGGCCCGGGGGAGCTGTTTGGGTTGGGGTCGGCGTCCTCGGGGGGTCAGAAAGTTGGCGAGACGATGATGGCGTCGGAATCCGGGAAGGCAGTGCCGTACGCGACGCACTCCGCGAACGAAGGCCACCGCCACCGCTGCCAACCCCCGCAGCATCCATTCGGCTATCAACAGCAGCCCCAAGGCCAGGATATTGGTGCGAAGCGAGGGAAGAAGCAGGGTGCGAACGCATAGCATGCGTCATGCTGCCCTCGGTGGACCGCCGTTCAAAATCGCTTTCAAACTCCATGTCATCCTCGATGTCCGTTGGAGGGGCCTCATCGAGCACTCTCGCATGTTCGCCGTCAGCGTCCATGTAGAAGCTGCCACGCAGGCGCACATCGGTACTGCCCGCACGTCGCCGTCGCATACCAGTGCCACCATTCCGCCAATGGTCAGTTGGGCGCTTCGGCGTGTGGCCGTAATTCGCAATCTCAAGCATCTCCATACGTCGCCCGACGCGCAGTTCACCAACGCCGCCATTTCGCGAGACTTCACCCCGATACCAGTGTTCAAATGGTCGTTCCTCAGAGTCAATAGACGGACGCGGCGCTGTGCTGTCAGTGGAAGGACCACGCATTCGGGAATGTTGTTGCTGCTGTTGTTGCGTAACAGAGCCGAGGGGGCCGTCTGAAAGTAAATTGTGATGTGAACTGTGTCCGCCGTTACGACTTTCACTCCGCGACGGACCCAGGGCTTGGGCGTGTCCGGAACTGCTCGCCGTGCGCGTGCGCGGTATGGGGATGCGTGTCGGCTTGACATCGGAGGGACGGTTAGCATTGGGCAACGCTGTGGGGACATCAGGGCGTGAAGGGGCGGGGATGTTGATGTCCATAGGTTTAGGTTGGGATAAAGTTCGCGTGCGCTTAAACGGGGAACCCGTTCTGGTGGGCGTCGTTGGGCGGTTGTCAGAGATCGAGGGACGCGACGACTGCAAGCTGGGCCTGGGAATGCCGCTTGGTCGTGGAGAGTGGGGGGTGGGAGGAGCATCCTGTCGATGGTAGTGATTGTGGGGGTGCGATGATCGAGAAAATTCGGGCGAGTTGTCTTGTATTGAGGCGATTGAGGCGGCTGAGATTCGGTTGGCAAGGACGCGACTTTCATTCTCGAGACCTGATTGATAATGGGCATGTCGAGTGGTGTAAAGAGAACAAGACGGAAAAGTGAGACGCACGCTTTCTAAGAGTTGGGACGATGGTCTCGTCCCATGAAGGAACGATTGGCAATGCAGATTGCGGGGTGGCTGTCAGAGCCATGCAAAACCGGAAGTTGAAGGGTAGGTGTGTTGGAGGCAGAGTCAGTAAGAAAAATAAAAAAGATATCTCATGGGCAACGGAGGAACGGATAAGGGGACAGTATGGCAAAGCCTCAGCTTCGGGGTAGCCTTTGCTAGCGCTCTCGGTTACAGTACTCGATGGCGCCGCACTCTCAACTTGACAGCCCGCTGTCGGGGGTCTTGGCTGGTGACAGAAGCCGTGGGCACGTGGCACTTGAAGCATCACAACCTGATTCCTTTTTAAATCAATGTTATAGCACACAGTACTTGTTCTCTCGTTCCAGTGGCTTCCAAAGACGAACAGGAGTTCTTTGACGCTTGCAAGGTCATCTACGCCGGATCCACCACCACTACTGCAGTTGCCAACCTCGATATCGGGAAGGACTTCGTTGACATGCCCTCTCATTCGCCCGTGGACGAGGCCCACAACGACTACTATGACCTCCCCTCCAATCCCATCTCCATCTTCCACACGGGACCCGCCTGGCCGCTGCCTACCGGGTACCAGGCCTAGCGCATCCCGAAGGAGGCTAGACCCGTCTGCGACCACGCGATCGCATTCGTCTGGCACCAGCTAGGCAAGCAGATCTACGAGCACTTCGATTCCGTTGACCTTAAGTAGACAAGCATTGACCCCGTTCGCTTTGCCGAAGCCGGAGGGGAACCCGGTCCCCTCTTCCTTTGGGTGGGCGTGATCCCCAGGACACTCTCCCGCGACGATGCTGAGGTCGCAGCCCTGCGCTGCAAGAATATTCTCGCCGAGTATGAGATCATGGACGTCGAAATCGCATTCCGTGAGTCCGTCTTCACCCGGTCCACCAGACCGCAGCACCTCGACCATGTACCCTCCCTCCGTTCACCCAACAGCCGACGTACGCAGTCCATTCACTCCCGCTCTGGGTCTCCATATCGCTCGCAAGGTCTTCCCTTCGAAGGCACTGGTTGTCTCTATCTCTGCGAAGGCGATCAAGTCCTCCTCCTTACGGCCCGGCACGTTGCTCTCCTGCCCAGCAAACATTCTAACGATCTCTACCACCGCAAGAATAACAGCATGCCTCGTCTCGAGGTCACCCACCCCGGTAGCAACGCATACCAGACCGCTCTCGAGGCCATCATGGGCAGGATCGGCCGCGAGACTACCGTGATCGACCACTACAAGGACGAGATTGATGCTCTGGGGGCGGCCGCCGAGGACGAGGACGCCGAGATAACTGCAGGCGTTTGACGATGAGTTGGCGAAGGCGGAGAAGCGAGCTTGAACGAGTTCTACGGTGAAATCACCAGGTTCTGGACCGTAGAGAGCCAGCGCGTTCTGGGATACGTCTCTACGCCCCTCCAATTCCGTCAGTACAGGCGACAAACGATTCACCGAAGACCGGGCTCTCGTTGAGCTTGACCGCGGGAAGTTTAACTGGAATGCTTTCCGAGGCAACGTTATTCATCTCGGTAGGTTTCGATCTATCTCACTAAGGTCGTCTAATTTAACTATTATATCTAGGAACCAAAATTACGGCAGGTGGATTTAGGGAGAAGATGTACCCTCACCCCGAGACCTGCGCCCAGTTCAAATATCCGCGTGGTGGCCTCATGAAGTTTCGAGACTTCGTTAAGGATGGCGAGCTGCGCCGCCCGACCATTTTCGACGCAAATAGAGAAGAGTGTCTTATCGTCGTTAAGAACGGCACCAGCACCGGTGTTACCTTCGGTCGCACGACCAGCATCGAATCATTCGTCTGTGATTACAAAGAGTACCGTATTCACTCGACATCTATGGAGATCACCATCTACCCCTACAGCCACAAGGACGGCGCTTTCTCTGCCCCCGGGGGCTCCGGGTCCGTCATCAGTGACGCCAACAATCGCATCGTCGGAATGCTCACCGGTGGTGCCGGCCAGACCGATTCTACTGACGTTACCTATGCGTCGCAGTACTACTTCCTCGACGAGCGTATCAAGAAGGCCTTCCCCAACTCCCACCTCTACCCGATCCCGCCTAGGTCGCGACATCGATACACGATGACATCGGGGACGCTGGCGAGGTCGTCTCGTCCCTTTTCTTGCTTCTACGTATGCGATTTCCGTCACGCTCTTCTCTTTTTGTCACGCTCTTCTCTTTTTATCACGCTCTTCTCTTTTCGTCACGTTCCTTTATTTATGGGTTAATTATCGGTGTCGACGGGTGCTTTGACTTGTGGACTGCTGTTTAGGTTTGTCTCTATCTTTTCCTCTCGTCCCTTCGTATAACTGATGACCTTGACATCTAGGTGGCGGAATTCAGCTGCCAGAGGCGATAGCGCAGCGCATCAAGCTCACGATGAGTGAGCATAATTTTTGGAACTTGAGTTGATTCCCGATCCCGCCTCCATCTTACCTGCACCAACATATTCAAAATCGACGACTACTACCATTGCATCTGCGCCGGACCTCTCTCGACGTGGCTACTCCATCGAATTAATGTCTCCGAGCTCCAGCACGAACAGTGGTGATACTCGGTCGCAGAAAGGGGGCTCGAAAATTCGACGCAGCATCAGTGAGTTCCTGCACTTCTGTAGTACTAGTTCGTGGATCTGCCAGCAGAGCGTTCCATTACCATTCAAGTCACGTAGTGGGGCCACAAGTTTGGGGACCACGGCCAGTGTTATATGACAGGATTTATGGGAATAGTCATGAGGGGAGGATGGGTTGGAAAACGGGTGGGAAGCAGATGAGGCTTAGATTTTCTAACGCAATTTCTTTTTTCGGCTTTTAATGTTTCTTACTGTACTGTAGACCGTCTGAGGTAATCTTGGATGTGTGTCCCACTGGTGGACTGTAGAGGGGTAATTGGGCCCCAGCCTTGCACTCCTTACTGTACACTTGGTCCCTCCCTCCTCTTATTCTTCTATGATTGTCCCCCCCTTTCTTACTATACACTTGACTCACTTGTGTCCCACCTGTTAAGAACTGGTACCCTACACAGCCAGTGGTCCTATATGAAGGGATGGGAGGGGACTGAGGGGTCACTGAAGGCAGTATGGGTTGCTTATGACAGTAGTGAACCAGAGATTGAGTGCAAGGCAAGAGGGACTACTATTGAACTAGTAGTGTATGAGGGAATACAAGGGAGTACAAGGGGAAGTGCAAAAAAGCACAAGTGGACAATCTAAGGACTACTAGCCTTACAGGGCCCAGTCCTTATATACCTGAATTCTACCTGGTCTCTGTGTGCTTTAGGGTAGGTCACCCCTACCTCCACAGGTATGAGGTCTTTTTATTCGCACCATGGTCAGGCATGGGTGCTCAATTGTCTGAGTTAACGATTTGTATTACTAACCTATTTGCACTGCGGTCAGGCATGGGTGCTTACAAGATGGTTAGTGTATGTAAGGAAGGAGACTGTAACCTACTTACCTCAATCGTCCAAGTTAACAATTGAGGTAATACTCTACTTGGAGGCACTTATTTATACATTTTCGATCTACACATATAGTTTGAGAATGGTCACCAAGAAAACGTGGGGGCAAAACCCCAAAGTCTGTAAGAAGTAAATGCATGTCCCACTCTTGCCCTGTTGGGGCACAACACGTGTCCTCCAGGCGATGCATCGCCTGGCTGAAACCCCAACATGCCCCCTCAATTGGTGTGGCACAATCCCATTACCTCCGAGAAACATTCATGCTTCTCCTGGGCCAATCCCTTCATCAACATGTCTGCCACCTGATCCTTAGTGGGGATGTACTTTGATGTGGATTGGTTGTCAATGAAGAGAGGAGTGGGGGAATTGAAGACTAGCCTGAGGTCAGTAAGCAATAGGGTCGTTCACAGTAGCCATTTTTCACTCATTTTTGTGTTCATTTTTTATCTCATTTTTCATTTGAAATTCAAAAATGTGTTTGAAAATGAAGCTGAAAATGAAACTTTTTGCAAAATGGACCCCTCCCCCCCCCATTTTGCAAAAAGCATCATTTTTCAACTTCTCATTTTCAGTAATTCAACCTCTGCTCCCCTGATGTTTGGTCCATTGTTTGTCCAACACACCCCAAACTTTGCACGCCCACCACCCCCCAAATTCACCCTCGCTCATCTTTCCACCATGCCTACCTCCAAACGCATCCGAAAGCTGACTTCAAAGGCTGCTGCCAATTCTGTAAGCACTGACTCCTCCGATGGTGAACTCAAGCCTGGCAAGCGTGCAAAGCCGCGTCGAATTGTCTGGAATGTGGATTGGATAGAGCTGTTGTTGGACTGGCTGGAGGAGAACCCTAAAGAGCGTCAAAAACTCTTCAGTGATTCTTCCAAGGATGCCAAGGACGAGGGCCGATGCAAACATGTGGCAAAGGGCAGCAAGTCCGAATTCCATAGGATGATCGCTGCTGTGGTCTTCTCCGTTGATTCCGATGCTGATATTTGTGTGGATTTCCAAGTCAACCCCACAAACTACACGAAATCTGTGGATAACTATATCATAAGGTGAGTTTTTATTTCCTTATATCCATTTTATGTTGTACACTTATGTTCTATTACAGGTTGTGAAAAGAGTATCGCAAGTTCAACATCAAGCTTGGTCAGAGTGGTGCTGGTTTATGATACGAAGACATGCATGAGGGGAATAAGAACTTGGTTGGTGAGCATATGACACCTGATTTCATCATGTCATCTCCGCTAACAGTTCCCTAGAAAAACTTTCAGTGGACTTCCCATATTGGAAGCGCCTCCATGGGTTTTGGCACACATTGCCAAATTTCAATCCCTATACAGCTTTGTCAGAGCCTGGACAGGACCTTGCAGGCGAAGCCAGGGCTCTCATTCAGAACCGAAGAGTGCCACATGTCACTTGCGATGGTGACAACGGCGATGATGACGATGATGACGACAATGACAACAATGACAACCTTGATTCCCCCAATAACACATCCTCTGGCCCTCTTGGCCTTGGGAGTTGCACCGATGCCAGAAATGTAAGCTTTTTATTTGTTTTCCTTACGTTTACTTACAGGTTTAATTTAGGGCAATGAGCTGCAGACGCTTGACAGCCGTGAGGGAAGCATTGCACCCTGGCCATCCCAGAGCCGGAATGTGCTGCGGAAGTCCAGCACCCCAAAGTCTGGGTACAGCACGCCCAGGAAATTGTCCACCCCATTTTCTCACACCATGGCCTCCTCAATGCAGAAAAATAAGGGAAAGCATTCTCATTAGGATGCCTTCGTAGATGAAACCAAGGCCGAGGCCACGGCCCTTGCTAACCTCACATCAGACAAGCATGTTTGTAGGATGGTGGAATTGGACATCAAGAAGCAACGGATGGCTCTCGATGCTCAGAGAAAACAACTTGAAGCCGAAGAGCGTTTGGTGGCTGCCTGGCATCAACACAAGTGTGAGAAGGAGCGGCATGATATGGAAATGCTGTGCCTCCACCTGCAGCTTCAAGGAGGAGGTTTGGGTTCCACTGGTGTTACTGGACAGGCTGCCGCTGCACCGCAATTCAGGGCAGAAGCATTTCCAAACACAACTGCGTTCGGAAATCTAGGAATGGGCCTAGACAGTAACTATCATATGTAGTCTGCATCAAATGTACTGTTAATACTGTCACTAGTGATACAGCTGGTGTGGACGCAACAAGGATGAGTTCTTTATTTGGAGGACACATTGGGGAGTCATGTAACTAACCTGGTGTGGACACAACAAGGATACAGAAGGCATCCACACCACAAGCGATATAAATACATGTGCGGATGCTAACACGGGAGCTGGAGCATGACAGAGCTGATGTAAGCAGCCTAATGCAGTAGGCGGGATCAGTCATCCTAACACCCCCCCTTGATTGAGGCTACCGCACGTTTTGAGTCAGTTTAGTTTGTGTTGATCAATGTCGAGTCGGATTCTTTTGAGCCATTTGCGGTGGACGGTTTTGTCCAGTGGTTTGGTAAGTAGATCTGCAGGATTGTCGAGGCCAGGGATGTGATTGACATCGATGACATGGTTGTTGACGCAGTTACGGATGAAATGAGCGCGGATGTCAATATGCTTCATACGAGAGTGTGAGTGTGGATCATGACTGCATGCCACTGTGCCTTGATTGTCGCAGTACAGAGTTGTTGCAACATGTTGCTGAAAACCAAGCTCCTGGAAAAGGGAGCGCAGCCAAATGATTTGACGTGCACAATGTGTGCAGGAAAGATACTTGGCTTTGCATGAAGATAGGGCAACAATGGCCTGTTGTTTGGAGCTCCAGGCAATTGGCCCACCACCACATTCAATGATGTAGCCTGAAACGGATTTGCAGTTGTCGGCCATGCCCCAATCAGAGTCTGCGAAGGAGCGGAAGATGGGTGGAATGTTCTCTGCATCGCTGTAAATGATGCTGCGATATCTGGTGCCTTGAAGGTACCTGAGGAGATGCTTTGCAGCCTCGAAGTGGCATTGTCCAAAGTTGGACATGAAGCATGCAAGTTCACGAACAGTGTATGCAATGTCAGGCCTAGTACAAGTGGATAAGTACATGCATTTTCCGACAATAGCACAGTAAGGAAGTGCAGCGACTGCTTGGCGCTCTTCGTCTGTTTGGGGGCACATGTCGGCACTCAAGCGCCACTTTGGGCAAGGAGTGGTGACAGAGTTGCATTCATCCATCTTGAATTGTCGAAGGATGGATGCGATGAATTGTGATTGGTCAATCATCAGGAGGTGTTTAGGTCTACCTCGTGTGATCCGGCATCCTAGGATCCATTGGGTGTCTCTGCTGTTGGTAACATTAAACTTCTCGTTTATTTCTGTGGAGGCACGATCCGACTCGGATTTTGAGTTGGACACGAGGATAATATTGTCAACACTCGTTGCGGACATTGTGAAGCCGGAGGGTGTATGGTGGGCGTAAATGCTCCAATCAGATTCGCAATGCGAGTAGCCAAGGTTGGTGTACGCTTCATGAAGCGTGAGGTACCATTGGCAACCTGCTTGGCAGAGCCCGTAAAGGCCTTTGCATAGGCACCAGAAGGGGGAAGAAAAATTGAAGCCATCAGGGGCCTTCATGTAGATTTCTTCATTGAGAGGCCCATTCAGGTAGGCTGTTTTAACGTCCAATTGTCGCACTTCGTAGTCTTTAATGGCGGCAATGCAAAGGAGAGAGCGGATCGAGTCCCAACAGGCAACAGGTGTGAATGTAAATGTGAAGTCCTGGCCAGGAATTTGGGTGAAACCCTTTGCAACGAGACGCACCTTGAAGCGCGAAATAGTGCTGTCCTTGTCCCGTTTGATATGCAAGACCCATTTGCATTGAACGGGCTTTCGGTGCAGCGGTAAGGTATGGACTTCTTCATAGACACCTTTAGCTTTAAGGGATTCGAGCTCGGAGTTGATTGCTGCCAACCACTCGGTCCAGTAAATGGATTGTTTGGCTTCCATGATGGTTTGCGGGTCGGCAGCATCATCATCACGAAGCGAATGGATCAGAGCGTCAGTCGAGGTGATGGTGTCAATAGTGGATGTAAAAGTCCTGTTGTGGTCGATAGGGACAGCAATTTCATCGTCCTCTAGCACAAGCAATTGCTGGACAAGCATGTCTGAGTTTACATAGTCGTCGTATTTCGACAGCAAACAAGTGGTCCGCTGTGGGCACCTGAGGCATATATGCGGAAGTAAGAAAAGGTGTTATGCCCATGCAGGGATAACTGTGAGGATGTACTGAGATGGGTTATCACCATTATATGCATCCACATTTATATCCATGCAAGGCACATTTTCGTGGGTAGAATTGGCGTTATGTGTACGTTCGCTGAAGGATTTTGGCGAAGTGTTAAAAAAGGGTAATATGTCTGTGTCGATGGGGACGTATGCAGTGTTGGATATGGGGTTTTCAGGGATGGTTATTTCGTCCCAAAGAGGAAGTGATTCATCAGGAGGTATGGGGGATGCGAAATCATGGAAGACAACGTCCCAGTGAGTTTTTACAGTACCACCGTGGCCACTGGGGTTTGGCACCCACACGAGATATCCTTTTGCATCTCGCACATACCCCAGAAAACAGCCGGCTTTGCCGCATGCAGCGAATTTGGAAAGGTTGTTGGACAAGATGCAAGAGGTGCAGGGGGTGCTGAAGGGGCGAAGGTGTGATAAGTTAGGTTTGTGTTGGTGCCAAAGTTCGAAGGGTGTTTTGTCCGGTGGCAAGTTGGAATGAGGGACACGATTTTTTAAATGTACGGCAGTTAAGATGGCAAAAGGCCAGAACCACTCGCTAAGGCCAGCGTCTAGTAATAGGGCCCTTGACATTGAGGCAAGGGTAAGGTTGCACTGTTTGGCGATGCCATTTTGGCTGGGGGTGTCGGGGACAGTTTTCTTGTAGGTGATACCCAAGGTGTTGCAATGCTCCTCGAGCTTGCCTTTGACAAGTTCGGGGGCATTATCGATGCGAAGGATGGAAAGTTTTTGCTGAGAGAATGTTTCAGCAAGCGATTTAAATTGAATGAAGTGTCGGGGAGCTTCTTCACGGGATTTCATGAGGGAAACGAAAATGTAACGAGAATGGCAACAGATAAAAAGGATAAAGTAGTGGAAGGCCCCATAGCAAGGTGGTAGGGGCCCACAAATGTTGCAATGAATGCATTGAAGAAGACGAGTGGTGCGATGTGAGGCCTGTTGGGGGAAGGGGGTCTTTTTGATGTTGGCTTTGGCGCATATCGTGCAGGAGTCATGGGTGGAGTCATCGAAGTCGATACCCTCGACGACTGATTTGAGGCCTTTTACGCCTATGTGTCCCATCAGGCAATGCAAAAACCCGCTCTGTCAGAATTGACTGCTGCAACAAGGGGGCCAATGTGTGAAATGAGGGGAGGATTGTCAATGCATGAAAGTAGCGATTGTTGGGCGACTGGGCGGACAATGCTGATGTTAAGACGAAACATATCGTTGTGGATTGCCCCTTCGATTACTTTTTGGCCTTGAAGGGAAAGTGTGGCGGTCCCCCCCCCCAGGATGGCAGTGACCCCAACTTTATCGAGCTGAATGCCACTTATGAGATTGGAGCACGTGGCCGGAATATGGAGTGCGTGAGTGAGTAGGATAGTCATTAACCGATTGTTGCGTAGGCCTTGGAGGCGTACAGTGCCACGACCGATGGCTAGGGTGGACAGATCGTCTCCAAACCCTTTGACCATAACCGGCTGGATGTGGTGGTACGTCTCGAAAGTGGTTTGGTCCTTGAAGACATGTCGGTTCGCACTGGAGTCATAATGGCACTGATCGGCATTGAGTGCACCATCTCTCAAGACGGGCAAAGTGGCGACAATGATTTCATCATCCAGACGAGTGTTGAAAGAGGGAAGTTCGCATGCAACCACAGAATTGATGTGCGCATTGCTGTCTGTGGTTGAAAGAGTGGTGGTGGCAATTGGGACTGCTGTAGAATCAGCAGTGCTTGGGATGAAGCATGCTGCTGCATGAGTGGCAGTGGTGAGCCTTGCATATGCCGAGTGAGATGTTGGCAGTACATTGTTGGCATGTGAGCGTTGGTCGGGAGGAAGATGGAGATTCCACGGCCCCTTCCACCAAGGGGCGTATTGTCCCTGGCTCCCACCACCGTACATAACACATTCTGAAATGTCGTGCCCCTTGTGGCTGCAATGCAGATTCGTGCATGATTTGTCATTCGTGGTGTGGGGGTGTTTGGCATTTGGGGTGACAGTTTCGGACAGATGCATGTGCTTGGACATTTTCTTATCAGCATCAGTGCGTGCTGAGAAGATGTGTGCGGCAGCCTGCAATTCTTCCTTCGACCTGAACCAGGCTTCATTGCGGATACTGGTGAAGAAATGCCTGGAGTTGACAGGGGTCGGAGGCGTGCGATCATCATACTTGGAGATGCAAGCTTGTAGGCTGGTGGCAAAAATGCGCCAAGTGGCATCTTGAGGTAAGTTGTCGATGACAGCGCAAGTAAACTTGCGGTCCGACATGCTGCTCTCTGTGTCCATATCTTGGAGTTGACCATAGTATCGCTGCATGTCGGCTAGCCAATGTGGAACATCCATGCCCAGTCCGCACTGGTATGCGAAGATGTCCTTTTTGATTGTTTGGGCACGAGTGGAATTTTGGGGCTGATAGTACTCGTGCAGGTTCCACCATGCTTGTGCTGCATATTGGGCATCCTGTCACCGCTGCTTATGCGACGATAACGAATAGACTCGAGGTGGTAGTGTCAAGGCTCTCAGCGGCCGCCTTCTGGCTAGGAGTGGGGAATAGATGATATTGCTGTCGTAAGACGGACAGGAGACTCAACTTGGCGACTTAGGGTCGCTGCAGAGTCGTACTTATACTGATACAGGATACAGGGTACGGGGTACAGGGTGCAGGGCACAGGGCACAGAAAACACGATGATACGGGGCTGCGAGTCACGTACATAGGGCTGAGTCACAGGGCGACTCATGTAGTCTGTCCACATCAGGTGAGGCATACAGTCGTACATACTAATCGAGGCTTACCGCTCCCTCGGGCTTGTCCAACTCCATGGGGCTATCCTCGCGGCTAACGTCTCCGTCGATCGAGGGGGGGAAGTCCCAGGGTCGAGGGGACGGTAACATCACCCTCCGGTTAGATGTGAGCGCGACCACACGTCGTGTAGCGGATGATCCCCCCCCGTGGCGCTGTTCGTGGCGGTCGGCGTCGTTGCCTGCGAGGTGCGCGAGGGTTTCTCCGGCGTTGGCGGCACGGAGGCGGCGGCGGCAGTTAGCGAGGGTGCTGCGGGTCTCGGCTTCTTCGGCCTCGAGGGCGCGGATACAGGCGGCGATGTGGGTGAGCTCGGTGTTGATGTGGTGGTAGCGGCATATGTCCATGTAGAGCCCCCAGTCCTGGGTCGTATCCTGGACTTCCAGTGCGAAGGCATCAAAGATGTCGGAGTCGCCGTCGATGGCACAGAGTAGCCACTTGGGTACTGGCGGGTTGGCGACACCAACATTCGAACTGGGCTGGGCGTAGACCTCTGTAGTGAAGACAGGGTCGCCAGGGCCTCCCAAGGTACCAGCGGCACGGGGAACAGGTCCGTCGAGAAGTTGGATGTAGGGGGCGATGCGGCAGTCGTTAGTACCGGCTTGGAGGGGGATGGAGAAATAATGGAGTTGGCCATTATTCTCGATAAAGCCGGCAGGGGGTTCAGACTGGATACCCTGCGGAGTGTCCGCCCTCGCAGGCTGGCTGGCCAGACGGCGGATTATAAGGTCAGCAAGGCAGAGGGACTCAGTCTTGGTGTCGCATTCGAGCTGGAGGGTCCTGGTGCCGAGGGCGAGGATGTCGCGCTGATCCTTACTCTGCTCGAGCTCCTCAGCTTGTTCTTCGGCCGTGAGCCTAACGGCTTCCATCCGGTCCTCGGTACACTTGGCGGTGAGGATGAGACCGCGGACCATGCGGAGGAGAATTGGAGTTGTGAGGGCGTCGGTTTGTCCCTCGACAAGAGCGCTAACGGCTCGGGGTGATAGGGGTATGGCTGGCTACGTAGTGCCGACGGCGAGGTCCACTGCAAGCACCCGTGCTGCATTAGTGGGCGTGGGGTTCTCAACAATAGGAAGGGCTCCAGTGGGACTGGTCGTCTGGTAGGGGGTCCCTGGGGCGGGGATGAAGAGGGCCTCGGTGGAGGCATAGGAGTCGGTGGGCGAGGCGGGGACATATTGGTAGTTGTCTTCGGCGGGGGAGATAGCGATGATCTGATGGGACATAGTTGTTTGGATTGTGGGAGGAGGATGATATTTCGGGCTCTCAGACCCCTCCTTTTATGCGGTCGTGCGAGTGGGCGCCTTCTGTGGTATGACTCAACTAGTGCTGGGGCGTGTACTTGGTTGGCTGGTTCCCACGTGTTGTCCGCGTCTGGGTACCCCTTCCATTTGAGGAGATATTGCAGGGCTTTAGTTCTCCCGTAGAGGCGGTGATTAACGATGGCCTCGACTTCGTACTTGTGTTCACCCTCGATCAGTTCGGGGGGTGGTTTGATGTAGTTAGGGCCATGTTGTGGGGTTTCGCGATACGGTGTAAGGAGGCTGGCGTGGAACACGTTGTGGATCTTCCAGGCGTTGGGTAATTGGAGCTGATACGCCACTGGTGATACCTGCTTGTTGATGCGGAAAGGGCCGTGTCGCTTAGGGGCTAGTTTGGGGGTCTGGTAGGGTAGTTGGAGGTTCTTAGCCTCGAGCCAGACCTCTTGATCCATGTTGAACTGGGGTGGTGGTGTTTGATGGGCGGTGCGGTTAATAGCTTCGATCGCTTGTGTGCACCTCTCGAGGGCGGTCTGCTTCCTGTCTTCCACGTGTTGGTTAAGCGATGGAGGGGGGTCCATGGGGTGCAGGCGAGGCGTGTAGCCGAGGAGTGCTTCTGATGGGGCGATGTTGATGGTGGCGTTTTTGTGATTGTTGTGCACCGTGGTGGCTATTCCCAGCCAATCGCTCCAGTCGGTTTGGGCACTGTTGGTGGTCAGGCGGAGGTATTGTTCTACCCACTGATTTGTCCGTTCGGATAGTCCGTCTGTTTGGGGGTGGAATGCTGAGGACACGTTTTGTTTGATCCCTAGTTGTTGGGCGAGTGCCTTCGCGAAGAAGGACGTGAACCGGGGGTCTCTGTCGGATATGACCTTATCGGGTAGGCCGAACCACCGGTAGACGTTGTCGTAGTATAGTTTGGCTACTTCTTGCCTGGTGATCGTTGTTTTACAGGGGAGGAATACGGCTGCTCTTGTGCATCCGTGGTCTACTATTGTGAGGATGGCGTCGTATCCGTTGCTGGTTGGGAGTTGGGTGATCAGGTCCATTGCTACGATCTGGAACGGGAGTGCGTCGGTTGGTGTGGGGATGCGATAGAGGGGTACTTTTGCTCGTCTCGTGAGGTTCTTACTCTGTTGGCATTTGGCGCACCCTCTTACGTATTGTGCGATCCATTCGTTCATGTCTGGCCACCAGAAGTGTCGGCAGATGGTTGTGATGGTGGGGTCTCGTCCTGGGTGTCCTCTGATTTCCAGGTCATGGAATCGGTGGAGGATTTCCTTTTTCAGGGTGTCGTCTGGTGGGATGGCGATTCTCCCTTGTACACGCCAGTGCTTTAGGTTGTCATCGTTGTGTGAGTGGGTCATGGTTGCTTTGTGGTGTTTGATCCACTTTGCGATTTCGGCTGGGTACTTTCGTTGCATTGTCCCTATTCGCCGTTCTAGTTCCCACCATTCGTCTTTGGGGTCTTCGGTGGTGGACAGTCTGATGAAGCTGTCGGGGTGGAGTAGGGTTATGTCTTGGTTGTCTGTCTCGCCTTTGTCTACCCCTGGCGGTCTGGAGAGGAGGTCTGCCGAGGTGTGGAGTTTCCCTGGCATGTGTTGGATCTTTAGGTGGTATTCCTGGAGTTCTGCGAACCAACGTGCTACGCGTCGGTTTACCTTGCGTGGGGATTTCCAGAAGGTCAGGTTCGCATGGTCGGTGAGGACCGTGATCGGGATTGTCAATCCTGCTAGGTGGGGTCGCCAGTGGGCTAGGGCTTTCATCAGCGCCAGGAGTTCCCTCTTGTAGATGTCGTAGTTGTGCTCGGTTGGGGTGAATGTTGCGGAGTAGTAGGCTATGGGGTGTTTGGTTGGTGAGGTTTTTCTGGGGTGTTTGTCTCCCTCTTGTAAGAGTACGGCTCCCATGCCGTATGCGGATGTGTCCGTGGCTAGGAGGAACGGTTTGGTGTAGTCGGGTTGACGTAGGATTGGGTTCTGGCACATGTGTTTCTTGAGGGTTTCGAAGGCTTTGACTTGGGCTTCTTCCCATGTAAATGGCGTTGCCTTCTTAGTTAGGTGGATCAGTGGTCTTGCGATCTTCGAGTAGTCTTTGATGAAGTATCGGTAATATCCTGTAAAGCCTAGAAAGGCTCTGACGTCTCGGACTGTTCGTGGGGGTTTCCAGTCCGCTACTCCTTGCACTTTGGCTGGGTCCATACGGATGGTGTTGTGACCCAAGATAACGCCTAGGAATTCAACTTCCTTTTGTTCGAAGACACATTTCTCTGGTTTGAGGAAGAGGTCGTGTTTGCGCAGTTTGTCGAGGATTTGGTGGACTCTTGTCCGGTGGTATGGGAGGTCTGATTGGGTGTGTATGAGGATGTTGTCCATGTAGATTGACAGCCAGTCCTGCCGGAGTTCTTCTCTGAACAGCGTGTTCATCATGGTCTGGAAGGTGGCTGGGGAGTTGGTCATCCCAAAGAACATCACCTGTGGTTCGAAAAGACCATGGTTTGTGATGAATGCTGCCTTCCATTGGTCTCCATTGCGTATCCGTATGTTGTTGTATCCCCAGCGAATGTCGAACTTGGTGAACAGACTGGCTCCTCGGACTCTTGCGATGAGTTCGGGAATGAGTGGAAGTGGTGTGGCGTTTCGGCGGGTCCATTTGTTGAGCTTCCGGTAGTCCTGCACTGGTCGGAGCTTTCCGTCTTTCTTTTTGACGAAGAAGAATGGCGCTGCGAACTGGCTTTTGGACTCGGTGATGTATCCCTTGTCGAGGTGCTCTTGGAGGAATGTTGCGAGTGCTTCCTGTTCTGGTTGGGTTAGGGCGTATACTTTCCCTGGCATGTTCTCTGGGTGGCCTGGTTTTAGTTCGATGGCGTGGTCCCATTCTCGTGGTGGTGGGAATTGCTTTGATTCTGCTTCGCTGAATACGAAGGAGTGTCGGTGGTATTCCTTTGGGATTGGTAGGGACTGGGTCGCGTGTTTCTCGGCCAGCTTTGAAGCTAGCATTTGTCTGTCAGACGCTGTGGCGGTGTGGATCTTCGCTGTTGTCCGTCTGATCCTGGCTTTAATGACTACGGGTAGTTGTTCGTAGGCGATCCATCCTTTTGCCCAGTCGATGACTGGTTGGACTGCGGCGAACCATGGGTAGCCTAGGATTACTTTTTGCTCGCCTAGGTTGGTGAGGAAGAAGCGCATCGTGTGCGTTTGGTCGCCTGTTCGTACGTCTAGGTCCGTGTAGTGGGTGATTTGACCATGGTGATTCTGTGTTCCGTCCACGTTGAACACCTTGCGGGGTTCTGCTAGTTCTTCGATTGGTAGTTTGAGTTCCCTCGCATAGGCGGGGTTAATGAAGTTCTCCGTAGCGCCGGAGTCTAGTAATGCGGAGGTTTCGGCCCTCTTAAACAAGGAGTTTAGGTATACATGAATTGTCATTGATCGACGGTTCGATAGATACATGCTCCTTGTACTTAATGCCCTAACCAAGGCCGAACTGGTTAGGCGTCCTGAAAACCCTCTTCCTCAGCTGCTACTATTCCTCCTCCGAAGTGTGCCGCTACTTGGTCTCATTGGTCAGTGGACATAGCTGCCAGTCTGGTGGCTATTTCGTCCACTGGATTCTCGTTAGTGGTCGTGGTGTCTGACATCCAGTCGACCAGTTGTGCCATGGCTACGTGCGGTTTCTTCTTCCAGTTGGGGCAGTTGTGCGCGAAGTGTCCGACTTGGTTGCATTCGTAGCAGGCGCTGCGGGGGGCTCGGTCAGCGCCGCGGGAGTTTCTGTCGGTCGGTTGGGTTTGGGCGACGTTCACCTGATAGACGTTCCCTTGTTCGTCTTGCATTTGGACCGTCCTTCCTTGGGGGTTTCGGTTCCTCCAGTTGTTGTTTCGGTTAGCGCGTGCTTGGTCTGCATCGACGTCCATCGGGACGGGGGCGTTGTTCAAGTGGCGGGGGCGTTAGTGGAATTGTACCCTCGGATGTTGGGGCGGCTAGGCTGTTGGTTGGTAGGGTTGGGCTGTGTGAACCGGTTCCAGCGGGACGATGGTGGTCGGCTCGAGGTGTTCTTGTCCTGTTTGAACATCTCGTAGATGAGGAGTTGTGACGCCACGCTGTCGATCGCTTGTTGTTTGATCTCTGCATAGGTGTTGACCTTGGGGGGTTTGACTATGTCGTTGACAATGGACTTGGTTAGTCCTTTCAGGAAGTATCTGACGGTTGCGGGTGCCGTGAGCGGGTATTCGGCCTTTCGGGCGACTCTCTCGAAGTCTTGGATGTATTGATCGACGTCGGGCCATTTCATCTTCATGTTTTCTATCTGAAGGCGTGCTTGTTCTTCGGCTTGTGTATCTTGGAACTGATTTCGGAACTCGTTCAGGAAGTGTACCCAAACGTCGGGAACGTCTTCAAGGAGTGGGTCCAATCGGTCCACCCAGTCTCCTTGGTTGAGGGCCCATTCGTCCACTGTTGGGCCTTTGATGAATGTTAGCGCTATTGCTACGCGGCGGATCCAGGATTGGAGGCCAGGGACCGTGGCATTTACGCGGAAGTAGTGTCGCAGTTCGTTTATGAACTGGTCCGCCTTTGCTCGGTCTCCGTCGAACTCCGTGGGGGCGCTCCCCATGAGGCGGGCATCTTGGTTTGCCGGGGGCATGGGTGGTGCTGCCGGGGGGTTGGGGGCTCCAGGGTTTCCTCCCAGGTTGCCTCCTCCTCCTCCGGGGTTGCCTCCCCCTCCTCCGGGGTTGCTTCCTCCTCTGGGGTTACCTCCTCCTCCTCCGGGGTTGTTGCTCGGCTGTCACTTCATTGCCGTGTCTAACTTCTTCTGCACGGAGGCCACTATCTTAGGTTTGGTAGTTGTGGTGGCGGTAGTGGTGGTTGCTGTAGTGGTTGCCATGGTGTGCTCGTGTATTAATGAGGAGAATGGTCGAGTGTCGATGAGTGGGGAGTTTCTGATGATGGTGTTAGTACGATCTTCTGTGGGTTCTTTGTCTGTGGTGGGTGAGTTGGGTTGTTGGTCTGTGGAGACGGGTGATGGGGGCCGGGTATTGTCTTCAGTGTCGTCGTCGGAGTCAGGTGGGATGGGTAGGAATGTCCCTCCTTCGCGTCTGTGTCTGCATTTCTCTTGTGCGTTTAGCTCATTGTGAGCCTCAATGTCGGGTCTTCTAGGTCCTCGCACTAGTTTGAACTTGTCTCCGTCTTCTTCGAGGTAGACTTGAGTGAGGAATCCTTTCTCGTTATGTATCCAGACATGGGTTCTGTCTATGCAGTCCTGTGCCTTCTTGGTCGTGTCAGGGTGATATAGTATTGCTATCCCGTCGTATCCGGGGATGACTCCTTTGTCGATCCTGTGCAGGTGTGCGTTCTTTGGTGGTTTGTCGTCGTCTCCAAAGTCTGTGAGGTATTCCTTGGGTGGGGCCTCTGTGATGATAAGAAAGTTGAGTCTAATGTCACCGCTGCTTACGCGACGATAACGAATAGACTCGAGGTGGTAGTGTCAAGGCTCTCAGCGGCCGCCTTCTGGCTAGGAGTGGGGAATAGATGATATTGCTGTCGTAAGACGGACAGGAGACTCAACTTGGTGACTTAGGGTCGCTGCAGAGTCGTACTTATACTGATACAGGATACAGGGTACGGGGTACAGGGTGCAGGGCACAGGGCACAGAAAACACGATGATACAGGGCTGCGAGTCACGTACATAGGGCTGAGTCACAGGGCGACTCATGTAGTCCGTCCACATCAGGTGAGGCATACAGTTGTACATACTAATCGGGGCTTACTGCTCCCTCGGGCTCGTCCAACTCCATGGGGCTATCCTCGCGGCTAACGTCTCCGTCGATCGAGGGGGGGAAGTCCCAGGGTCGAGGGGACGGTAACACATCCTGTATCAAGTGAAGCTGATCGCTGGGGGTTGCACTGGCGATCTTGGAGAGCACGGTATTGTTTGAGGCCATCCAGGGTGCGGCCTCTTTGAGTTTCTGTTGGTGCTCTTTGGCATTGCCAGAAAGGCAGAACTTCTTGGCTTGCCCATCGTCAGCATCGGTGGCTTCGAGAACAGTCTCTTCACAAAGGTCTGGGATGGTTGGTGGGGTCGATTCCGGGCCTTTGATGTATTTCCACAGATCCCAACTAAGAAGCTTGAGATGTGACTCGAACACCCATTCAGCATAGTTATTGTTGACATGGTCATCGATGATCTTTGGGAGTTTGCCGGTATTCTCGTCAGGCATGTTAAGCCCGCAGCAGGGCTTCGTGCACACTTGACGGTTTAGGAAGGTGTGCGGTCCGAGGCATGCTGAGACCTGTGATTCAGACTCCTGGGATGCGCGTTGATTGTTATAGCACAATCACTAAGTTTTGAAGGCAAGGTCCACCTTTAAGGACCTTAGAAGGTGGATGAAAGAGTAGAAGGGAGCCACACAGTGAACAGGAGTGAATAAGAGGCTGCGATTGCAAAGCAAAGTCGAGCTTAAGGCTCAACTGTTTGTACAGAGTCCTATATATACAGGTTTGAACCTAGTATGACTAACCATCCTGAAACCGGTTGCTAAGCCGGTTTGTAAGTGATCAGTCATCAACCTATCATATACTGTCAGCATGATGCACGTATCAGTAATCCGCCAGAGTCATCAGTCATCGTATAGTAGGAGTCATCAGTCATCCAGTCCAGAAGATGAGTCAGGGGCATAACCATAATGAGTCATGGGGTCACGTGACCCCAGCCAGTCCATCGGTCCATTCGAACACCTCGCTTCTCTCCATGCTAGAAGCAGAGCTTATCACCACCCTCCCCTCAAGGTAGCGCTTCCATGCGCTAATCTGATCCCTTGTTATCGCCGGGGACATAGTCGTAGTCGGGAGAGGGGGAGCGTGGAGCATAAGAGGGGCCTGCGCCTTCAAACTCATCCAGGACAACCTGGGTGATAGCCTGTCTCATAGCAACGCCTGCCCAGCTCATCTCACCCTTGCAGAAGTCGTCGCACCCTGTGCCGAGGTGATCGTACTCGATCTGTCGGTCCTTGAGCGAGAGTTGCCAGGCGGTTTGCTGACGTGTGAGATAATGGCCGTTGGTGTGCTTGCATCATCCCCCGTAAGGACAAGTGTTCGGCATTTGATTGTTGAAGTATCGATGGTGGCAGGGCACGTGGCACCACCTGGAAGTTTGAGTCGAGCAGAGATGGTGAGGCGTTTCACAATGGGTGGAGAGATGGTCGAACCAGGGGCAGTAGGAGCAGCGGCAGCGTTCCTCGTATTCGTCTTGCACCAAAGCATCGTCCTGCGCGTTCTCACTATTCCAAGAGATGGCACTTTGTGCTCCACCTCTCAAGCGTAGAGTCCCATGCTCGTGATAAGGGCTCTCTCATCTGCGGTGAGTTCGGTGTCGCCATGCCAATTCTCCTCTCTCGCTATCTTCATCTATCAACTGCAAGAGGCGTTCCTGGGCGTTTGCTCGTATGAGGCACTGTCATACTGCTTTGGTGCGCCCGATGTGAGCCAATTGGTACATCCCGAATTCGGCTTGCCTTTTCTGAGTGTAGGCCTCAAGGGCCTGTACCTCCTGTAAGCAGAGGGCGAGCTTGCATCAGTCCGACTCCAGGTTATGAAGGCACATGATGTCGGCCTTGACCCTGTAGTCTCCCAAGTCTTCTATGGCTCTCTCGAGAGGTCCGCCAATCATCCTCTCTTCGGTCAACAGCTTGAAATAGTCGTCGTCTCGGTAATCAGCAGGCGCTGCCCAACTAGCCAGGGCAGCTTCCAGGCTTTCGGCATAGATCGGCCGACCCACCCCCATGGTTCCAGTAAATGGTTGGTTCACCTGTGATAGGCTCTACCCTAAAGCGGACAAAGTGGGCGGGCACTTTTACAAGGGGTTCTGCTTCGGTGGCTGGGATTTGAATGGAGGTGCGGTGTAAATCCGGGTCGAACCGGATCCAATCTTCCAGGGGGTGTTCCTATATTATATCGTTGATGTTGACTTCGATGGTGTAGTGAGAGGGGAGGCTGTCGACTGAGGTCGCTGGGGTGGAATGGGTGTTGGTGTTAGAGGGTGTGGAGAGCAGAGTGGCGACCCTATGGATTGTGTGGGTATCGGGGTCTATGACTAGAGGGTGTTCTGTTTCTTCCTGTCTGGCTAGCATCAACTGTGCGGCAGCCAGCCCAGTCATGGAGTAGAAGAGTTGTTCCCTCACGAAATCGCTCAATCCGCGAACACAGTTGCGGGGGTCGTCAGGGTTGTCCTGGGGGAGTGGATGGACGCAAGGGGGAGGAATGGGCAGCGGTTCAGGGCTAAGGGGGCGACTGGTTGTGTGAAGGCTATAGCCCGAAGGTGAGAGGCGGAGGTATTTGCCCTGGTTGATATCAGGGGGGTTCTCTGTCGGTGGGGCATATACTGGTTCTTCGGGAAAGGCTGGGGGTATCTCTGTCGTGGGGTGGAGCAAGGCTTCCAGTACCACGACTTCTTCGGTGTCGACTGCCAGCATTGTGTTACGAGTGGCAGGGGAAGGTGAACTGTAGCGTGAAGACATGAGAGATAAGTTTTCAAACTGTGTGCAGAGTGAAGAGAGGTCTGGGAGTGGTGAAGATTCCATTGCAATTTCTTGGGGGTTTATAACCATTCGTCGGATGGCCTTAGGGTTCTTATCGTGGAATTCTTTTACCTTGAGGGTGGCGTTGCCCAGATTCCTTTTTGGTTCCCAAGAGTCATGTGCTTCTGAGAAGCCTTTCCATCTGACCAGGTATTGCAATGTTTTCTTCTGGCCGGTGCGCCTCGAGGCCAACACGTTGTCCACTTCCCATTCCTCGTGTCCTTCCACTAGGTCAGGTGGCACTTCAGTGAAATTGGGTCCATGAAGCTCTGTTTCCTTATATGGGTGGAGGACAGCCGCATGGAATGCATTGTGGATCTTCCATGCGTGTGGGAGGTCTAGTCGATACGTCACGGCGCTGAGTACTTCCGTGATTTTGAAGGGTCCAAAGCATTTGGCCCTCAGTTTGGTTGTCGGGTGTGTTGTACATAGGTGGGTTCCTTCTAGCCAAACCTTCTGATCCATGCAGTATCTTTGGAAGTGTGGGTCTTTCAACCAGAGAGATTGCACCTTGCTAATGGCTTCCTGGGCGTCCTTTCTAGCTTCTAGAAGCTGGGACTTTTGTTCTTCAATTGCCGGTACATTCCCGACACGTGTGGGTTGATGGGTGCGGGGAATGAATCCCATCCATAATTCGTAAGGGGGTTTCTTCGTGGTGGATGAGGGACAGGAATTGATCATGTACTGGGCGACTTTGAGCCAGTCTGCCCAATTGTTTTGCTGGTGGTTACAGAAGATTCGGAGGATCGTCTCTACTGTTTGATTCGTTCTCTCAGATTGTCCGTCGGTTTGGGGATGGTATGCTGAACTCATGTTTTGTTTGATCTCCAATTGGGCGCAGAGTTCTTTGAAGAACTGTGACGTGAACTGCGTGTCTCTGTCAGAGATGATTCTTTTAGGAATTCCTGTATAGGGAAAGGCATGATCTCTGAAGAGCCTTGCGACTTCCTCGCTTCCCATATCTTCTCGGCACGGGATCAGAATCACCGCTTTGGTGCTGTTGTGATCGGTGATGGTGAGGATTGTATCACAGCCACGTGATTCAGGTAGCTTTGTAATAAAGTCGACTGTAATGGTGGCAAACGGGGTTGTGTCCTCCCCTGGTCTGATTGGCGCTATAGGGGGTATGTTGCGATGTGTGATGGTCTTCACCGCTTGGCAGGTTGCGCATCCTTTTACGTAGTCTTCTATGTCTTTGTGTAAGTTTGGCCACCAGTAATCACGTCTCAAGGCTTGGTAGGTCTTCCAGACCCCGGGGTGCCCAGATGTAGGTGCATTGTGGTACTCTTGGAGGAAGGTGCGTCGTAGTTGTCTGTTGTCCAGGACAACTAGGGATCCCGCCTTCCACCAGACCTTCCATTCGTCTTGGTAGATTCCGTACTTCCTTTTCCATGCTAGGCAAAGTTCACTATTCTCCTTCTGTAATTGGTGGACCTGGCATTCCAGGATGGTGATTTCAATTGCCCTTGCAAACAGCTCGTTTGGGAGTGCCGTGGTTTCCTCGTTATCTGTCGACCCATTGTCATGATCAGGGCATCTGGATAGTGGGTCTGCTTGGTTTCTTTTTCCTGGGAGGTGTACTAGTTCGAAGTCAAAGTCCGCTAGGAACACAATGTAGCGAGCCACCCGGCGGTTCAGCTTCTGTGGGTGTCGATAGTAGCGGAGGTTATCGTGATCTGTATAGATTGTGAGTTTGTGGGGTGATCCCATGACCAGGTGTCTAACGTGCTTAAGACCTTCAATGATAGCCAGGAATTCTCGATCCCCAATAGAATAATTCCTTTCGGCTTGGTTTAGCGCCTTTGAGTGATAGGCGACTGTGCGGCGTTTGTTGTTGTTGTCTCTTTGGTACAATATGCTTCCTAGGGCGAAGGCAGAAGCGTCCACTTTGAGCTCGTATGGCTTGGAGGGGTCTGGATGCCAGAGGACAGGTTCTGTAGTGACTCGTTTGATCAGTTCATCTAACGCGTCTGTGCATTTTTGGGTCCAGACAAACTGGGTCCCCTTTTTCGTGAGGTCGTGTAGGGGTCGTGCAATGGAGGCAAAGCCTTGGATGAATGGGCGTTGATAACCTAACACACCCAGCGTCTTTCTGACTTCTTCTACTGATTTGAGGGTTCTGGGCCATTCAGATATGCCTTTTACCTTGGCTGGGTCGATATGCACTCGACCACTGCATACTAGCCATCCGAGGATTTCCATTTCGTCCTTTTCGAATTGGCACTTCTTTGGTTTTAGGAAGTAGGAGCATTCTTCCATTTTATCGAGGAATTCGTGGACGATTTGTTTGTGGAGTTCTTTTCCTTCCTTGTCATTGGCCATGGCTATCCACCAGTCGTCCATGTAATTCCCTAGGTTTTCCGGGTATTTTTGGAGCAAGGGGCGGAAAGCTCTGTGCATGGTTCGTTGGAAGAAGGGTGGGGCATTGGTCAGGCCGAAGTACATGATGCACGGGACGTAGGTGCCTTGTGGGGTTTTAAATGCCACTTTATGTTGGTCTTCTTCCGCTATGCGGATGTTGTTATAGCCCCAGTGTATATCAAACTTCAAGAAGAGTAGATTCCCGTGTAGCCTCTCCAATGCTGATTGGATGTTTGGCAGGGGGTTGTTGTCGTGCACAGTGTGTTTGTTGAGTTGTCGGTAATCCATGATGATTCGCTTTTCCGAGCTGTCCTTTTTGTTAATGAAGTAGACTGGTGCTGTGTACAGTGAGGGGCCTTCGTAGATTTGCCCTAATTTCTCTTCTTCGAGGATCCATTTCTGGAGAAGTTCTCGTTCGTCTTTTGACAGAGGGTATACCTTGCAGTTTAACTCTCTTGGTGCATCAGAGGTTAGTTTGATCATCATATCTTCTGATCATGCGGGCGGGAAGCGGCATGCTTCTTCTTCTGAGAACACTTTTTGGTGTCTGCGGTATTCTTTGGGGATGGTGTCGAGGGTGAGGTGGACCTTGTTTTGGTCCGCCTTTTGGGCCCATTCTTGTGCGATATTGGTGCATTGCACGTAAATGGCTTCTCCTTCCTTTGGTTTCCCTACTTGTTTAACCACTTCTTGTTGCATGAAGAAGATTCTTTTGGCGACATGCATGTAGCGGCTACTCTGGAGTTGTACCGGTTCTCCTAGGACCTTCCCCGTTTTCCAATTGATCTTTGGGTTGAAGTCGTAAAGGAAGGGGTATCCTAGAATGATTTGGTCCTTTCCTAGAGCTGTGATGTAGAATCGTTGGAGCATGTGTTTTTCTCCCTTGACGATGCAGAGCCAGCAGTAGTGTGTGATTTTTCCTTGTTTGTTTTTGGTCCCATCGACATTGTGGACCGTGACTGGTCGGGCGAGTTCTTTCTTTCCGATTCCTAGTTGTTTCCATGTTTCTTCGTCAATGAAGTTATCTGTGGCTCCACTATCGATGAGAGCTGATTCGTCGGCCTTGGATTACAAAGTGCGAAAAGAAACTTTTATATTCAGAGTTCGAAGGGAGGGCCGTTCCCTAAATGCTGTACATGGATATCTTGATTACTGGAGGATGTCCTTTGGGTAAGGAAGGTTCACGCTGCTACGCACGATAACTAACGGAGTGATGGTGCAGCTCTAGGCCGTTCTAGCTAGTGTGGAGAATAGATATATGCCATCGTAAGACGACGAGCCAACTTAGCAACTAGAGTCTAACGTCGTACATACTACTATCGTATGGGCAAGGCAGGGGCATGAGGATAGGGCTTGCAATAGGGCTGAGTCACAGCGACTCAGATCCATCCACATCGTAGGCGTATACTATAGGACAGTCCGATCGTACCACTACTCGGGTCATCCACCCATCGGTCATCCGCGCGCTGAATCCCGGAAGGTGGTTGCCCGTTGGTTGAAGTTTCAGCTTCGCTAGGCTGTTCTTCTTCTTTGTCTTCGTTGATTACCGCCACTCTGACTTGGGCTTGTCTTTGATGTACTGCCCTTGGGAGCTGCGGGTCTGTCGGAGCTCTTTCCTTTGTCCTTGCCCTTTTTGGGGCAGGCTCATGGACATGTGTCCTAGCTTGCGGCAGCCGGAAGCATCTTCCTTCTTTCATGAGGCGGGTGAGTTCTTCATCTGAGAGTTTTCCTGTTGTGCGGATTGTATCGACGTCCATGGCGTCGGGGTCTTTTCTGCTTCTTTGGAGGAGGCATCTTTTGTATCCGCACATTCGGTTGGCTCTAGTGGAGATATGTCCCTGTCCTCCTTTGGGCCCTATGTTATCATTGAGGTCTTGCCACCTTTGGACTGTTCTTCTGGTGGCATCGTACCATTCTTCGAGAGTGGCGGGTAGTGTCTCTCGTTGTCGTATAGTGTGGTGAAGTCCGACAGGTAAGATGTCTTGAAACAGTTTGATTGTTCCTTCTGCATCGGGTCCCCATCCCGCTTCTCTGATAAGGCATTTGAAGAGGGTGATAGACATGTTGACTTTGTCCATGTTTAGTTCCATCTTGGTGAGACGGGAGTAGGCGTCCTGCTTCTTAGTTGAATCTGTGAAGGCGTCTCTGAAGGATCGTGCAAACCAATCCCAGAGGGCTTGGTCTCCTTTGGCATGTGTTGGGGGGTCTCCCGTGATTGGATTTCCTTCTACTTTAATGGACAGTTGATCTGCCATGTCGTAAGCCCAGTCGTCGACTTGTGGTCCTTTGATAAAGGTGAGGGCATAAGCCACCATTTCTGCTTTGTTTGTAAAGGTGGAATTGTGCCGGTTGAGGAATCGGTAGGCTCCGAACTGTTGCATGAATCGTTCAGCGTCTTTTCTATCACCTGCGAAGATTTGGGGTATCATCCCTTTTAGGGGTTCTGAACGAGGTGGGGCTGCGGCGGCTTGTCCTGCAGCTTGTTGTCCTGCTGCTGGTTGGCCTCCGCCACCACCTCCTCCACTGCCTCCACCGCCTCCTCTGCCGCCTGGTTGTCCTCTGGCGGGAGGTTGTCCTCTGGCGGGAGGTTGTTGTGGTTGTCCCCCTCCACCGCCTGGTTGTCCTCCGGCAGGGGGTTGTGCTGGTTGTGCTGGTCCTGCCGCTTGTGCAGGTTGTACATGAGCTACCGCAATTGCTGCTTGTGCCATTGCTTGTGTGAGTTGTTCGATGACCGGTGCGTGAGCTTGGTCTGTTGTGGGGATGTCTGGATCAGATGCTGGCGAGACTACTTCTATTTCAGGGGTCTCGTCGCTTCCTTGAGTGACTTCTGTGTGGATTCGTTCGAGGTCTGGAGCGAGTAGGAACGGTTGGTTCTTGATTCCTAGTCCTAGTTCCTGAGGATCTTTGATCTCGTCTTCTCTGCTAACTTCGTAGCACTGGTCAATGGTCCAGCTGATCCTGTACCAGGTCCTGTTGATGTATTCTACGGGGTATGTGTATAGCCCGTCTCTGAGGTGGTACACTGATCGTCCCTCAGTCCGTGATTCTAGCCAGAAGGCTTTCCCTTGTATCTCCGAAGGGAGGTCGTCAGTGGTTCTATTTCGGAACCTGATGTCAGGGCTCTTTGCAAGCTTTTGTTTTCTTCCGAGGTTGAGTAATATGTCAGCCAGTTTGGCTTAAGAGAAGCTCAACTTGTGTTAAGCCCGCAGCGGGGCTTTGTGCACACTTGACGGTTTAGGAAGGTGTGCGGTCCGAGGTGTGCCGAGACACGTGATTCAGACTCCTGGGATGTGCGTTGATTGTTATAGCACAATCACTAAGCTTCGAAGGCAAGGTCCGCCTTTAAGGACCTTAGAAGGTGGATGAAAGAGTAGAAGGGAGCCGTGCAGTGAACAGGAGTGAACAAGAGGCTGTGATTGCAAAGCAAAGTCGAGCTTAAGGCTCAACTGTTTGTACAGAGTCCTATATATACAGGTTTGAACCTAGTATGACTAACCGTCCTGAAACCGGTTGCTAAGCCGGTTTGTAAGTGATCAGTCATCAACCTATCATATACTGTCAGCATGATGCACGTATCAGTAATCTGCCAGAGTCATCAGTCATCATATAGTAGGAGTCATCAGTCATCCAGTCCAGAAGATGAGTCAGGGGCGTAACTGTAATGAGTCATGGGGTCACGTGACCCCAGCCAGTCCGTCGGTCCATTCAAACACCTCGCTTCTCTCCATGCTAGAAGCAGAGCTTATCAAGGCATGATAGGGGTCGTTCAGGGGTTAAGCATAGACAATATGGGTGTACTGGGTTTGATCTGGTTATTTTAGTGGCTAATGGGGCCCATAACCTGTCACTAGCGATACAGCTGGTGTGGATGCAACAAGGATGAGTTCTTTATTTGGAGGACACATTGGGGAGTCATGTAACTAACCTAGTGTGGACACAACAAGGATACAGAAGGCGTCCACACCACAAGCGATATAAATACATGTGCGGATGCTAATGCGGGAGCTGGAGCATGACAGAGCTGATGTAAGCAGCCTAATGCAGTAGGCGGGATAAGTCATCCTAACAAATACCCCCATAATACCCCTATCAAAGCCACCCCAACTTGACCAACCCTTGCATCTGCTGCCCCTGCTTCTGCCTCACAAGCAGATCCTCAGAAGTTCTTGCGTCCATGGGCTTTACACAGTATATTCGTGATCAGATAGGAACACCTTGGTGCAATGGACACTATGCACACAATTTGTTTAGTTTAGCTTATGTACCATACCATCAATCGATCCTATCCCTCTATTGTGCCAGCTTATGTGTGAAGTCTGTTTTGACATGTATATACCCAACTAAGTAGGCATCACGAAAAAAGTCCAAAGTTTATATGGATATATATGCCCCACACCTTGGGTAAAAAGGTGTACCAGAACAAGTGTTCCAGGGATGGCCTTATATGGAGCGGTTACTATGTATGATGTACAAGTATGATGTACAAGACATGTGTGTGATACATGTAGTTAATGACATATATGTTATACAGGGGGCCAAGGGACTTGTAAGCTTGCTACTTTTCACTCAAATTTTCACTCAATTAAAAAGCATAAAATAAATTTATTATTAATTATTCTAAGGTACATCAAAACTTAACTACTAATTACTATGGAGAAAGGGGGGCAGGGGCAGGGGTGGCAAGGTGGGGTGAGGTGGGGCAGGGCTGGGCTGGGCAACGTGACATGGGGTGGGGTGGGGTGAGGCAAGGCGAGGCAAGGCGAGGTGAGGCGAGGTGGGATGGGGTGGGGTGGGGCGACGTGACACGAGGGTGGGGGATGGGGGTGGGGCGATGCGATGTGAGGTGGGATGGGGTGGGGCAACACGACGCGAGGTGGGATGGGGTGGGGCAATGCGACACGAGGTGGGATGGGGTGGGGCGATGCGATGTGAGGTGGGATGGGGTGGGGTGACGTGACGTGAGGTGGGATGGGGTGGTGCGACGCGACACGAGGTGGGATGGGGTGGGGCGACACGATGCGAGGTGGGATGGGGTGGGGTGGGGCGACACAACGCAATGCAGCCTGGAGAGTGATGGGGTGAGGGCGAGGGCGAGGGCATGGGTGTGGGCATGTGCGTGGGCATCCAGCATGGACATGCGTGGAAAGGCATGGGGATGTGTGTTGGCACCCAGTGTGAGTTCGAGGGCGAGGGTGTGGACTGCGAGGTCGAGGGCGAGGAACATGGTCAAAAATGTTAGTGAAAAGGAAGTAACAGGGTAGTCAATACATACCTAATGAGCCCTGTAGGGGCGTGGGCGTGAGCATCAAGACTTGGTGTCTTGGCAAATGCGAGGGTGTGTGGTGGGCAAAGGCGAAGGCGAGGGTGTGTGGTGGGCAAAGGCATGGTGGGCAAGGGCAAGGGCAAGGGCGTGTGGTGGGCGAAGGCAAGGGCATGTGGTGAGAAGGCGAACAAGGGAGGGCGAGCAAGGGACTAACAAGGGGGCGAAGTCAGTGGATGGGAGGAGGAGTGAAACAGAAAACATCAACATTGAACACATGGATGTTGAACTTTCACACATGATGTTAAGGTACAGCGCGCCGCGCAATGTTTTGACTTAGAATTTTTGGGTGACTCCAGTGTCATTGCAGACCAAGCAAAGTATTCTCATATCTTGGGAAATAAAATATATACAAATCTGAAAATATTTGTGCTAATAGACAAGATGAAATTTTAGGGGGTCCTCTGTCAATATTAAGTGATCTAATCAGTGGTTGCTTAGTTATTTAGAGATCTTTATTGCTTTCAGCTGAGCCAATTTCAATGCTGGTCAAATAACTTAAGAACTACCAATTAGATCACTTAATGTTGGCAGAGAACCCCAAGTATTCTGCTCTTATCTATTGGCTCAAATATTTTCAGATTTTAATATATTTTATTTCCAGAGATATAAATACATTTGGCTTGGCTGGCAGCAACACCAACATTTCTTTTTTTTTTTTTTTGGAAAGTGCTTTGTTTGTGTAGTTAGTTATGTACCACTATCTACTTTTATTTTACTGCTACTATAGAAATGACACCCCTGGGAAAAATAACAATTTCCTTGGCCCCTGTATACATATATATGTTTATATATGACATTAACTACATGTATCACACACCTGTCTTGTACATCATACATAGTAACCGCTCCATATAAGGCCATAAGGTGAACATGTAACCTTTATTTGGGTATGTTGTATACATATATGTCTATATATGACATTAACTACATATATCACACACCTGTCTTATACACATCATACATAGTAACTGCTCCATATAAGGCCATAAGGTGAACATGTAACCCTTTTTTGGGTATGTTGTATACATATATGACATTAACTACATGTATCACACACCTGTCTTGTACCATTATACATAGTAACTGCTCCATATATGATAAGCTCCGCCTCTGGTACAGAGGGAGGCGAGGTGTTTTACGGACTGACAGACTGGCTGGGATCACGTGATCCCCTGATTCCTTACAATACATGTGTGGCCCACCGATTCGAACTGGATGACTGAGATTCTGACTGTAACGCTGACTGATGACCCTGGCTTGATTACTGATACATGCATCATGCTGACAGTGTACAATAGGTAGATGACTGATCACTTACCAACCTGCTTAGCAACCAGTTCTAGGACTATTAGTCATGACAAGTTCGAACCTGTATATATACAACTTCATACGGACAGTTGAGCCTTAAGCTCGACTTTGCTTTGCAATCACAGCCTCTTGTTCACTCCTGTTCACTGCGCGGCTCCCCTCTACTCTTTCATTCACACTTTAAAGGTCCTTAAAGGCGGACCTTGCCTTTGAAGCTTAGTGATTGTGCTATAACAATCAACGCACATCTCAGGAGTCTGAATCACGTGCCTCGGTACACCTCGGACCGCACACCTTCCCAAACTGTCAGGTGTGCACGAAGCCCCGCTGTGGGCTTAACAATATAAGGCTATAAGGTGAACATGTAACCCTTATTTGGGTATGTTTTACCATATATAGTTCTTATTCTGCTAGGGTTATAATATATGATCCTTATCTAGGTAAGGTTTATCATATATGCACTGTGTCTGCATTGTGTAATGCCATATATGGTTACAACCTGCTTATAACCTGGCATGTGGATCTATGTTTGCTATACCTGGTCATATATAAAATGGTATTTTTTTGTGATGGCCACTATGGTGGACAGCCCTGCTAGTGGGGCTGTCAAAAAGATCGTTCATAACCTTGCAACGAAATCTCTGTCCATTGCTTAGGGCTTGGCGATGTGCATGCTGGACATCCGTCTCGTCATCACTCTCACCATCAAGCCCAAGTTCTTGCCTACGCCTGTTCATGCCCCCCTCTGCCACAATCCAGTCCCGTTGAAGTTCTTCATACCACTCGTTGTTGATGTTCACAGCTTCAACTCGCAAGATGTGGAGGATGATACAGCAACGGATCCACATTATTGCCCATAAATGTTTGTCATGTGTGTAGACTTGAATTCGGAGCTGGAAGAGGGATTGGAATCTGCCTTTCAGCAGACCAATCGCGTGTTCGACTCGGATGTGGATCTGAAAGAGATCTCAGTTAGTAAGAAGTTAGGGTGATAAGCAACCTGACCTTCGACAAGTGGTAATTGAAAGTTCTTTGATCTGGGGTCAATTCACCATGTGCAGGCTTCTTGAAGGGAGACACAGACCACATCTCGCTAGGGTATGCTGAGTCGGCCCAAATCCACTCCCCCGGCCCAAAGACTTGATCGTGTTCCTTGAAAGTTCGTGTGCTACAAAATGCCCATGAATCATGAACACTCCCGGTGTGGCCGACAGAGTAGTCAGCGATCATAAGGTTATGCGGCATGGTGACAAGCTAAATGAACTTAATCACTTGTCCCCAATTGATAGCATACACTGGATGATGTACCTGACAGTCAATGGAGTACTTGCCGTCCTTATAGAACCAAGTGTCACCGTGCAAACCAGGGCGCTGGAAAAGTGTGAACTTGGTCCCATCAACAAGTAAAAACCCGTTGCACCACTCCTCACACGTGTGCTTCTCAACGAAGATTTTGGCCTGTTCCTTGTCACCAGCATCTGGGAAGTGAATAGCATTGTCATGAAGTGAAAGGAGGGCAATGATGATGCGGTCAGTGCACTTTTCAATGCCACCGACAGAAATTCCGGCCCACTGTGCAGCATCCTCAGGTGATGTGGTGTTGCCATAGTGGCCAGCATGAAAGAGGAAAATGCAGAGCTGAATGTGGACAGGTAGCTGAGGGCAGTTGGATTGGTTGGAAAAAACAGGGTCATCCATGATGAGTGTGACGAGGTTGTCGAACATTTCCGGCTCGACCTGAATTTTGCAACGAAAGTGATCGGTACTATTAACCCTCCAATCTTCAAGCAGGTGAAGCTGGGAGGATTTTAGAACAGGAGGGGGTTGTGAAAAAATGCATGAGTTGGTGATATGACTTAAAAGCTCGTTGTAACAATGCCTCCAATTTCCATAGTATTCCGCTTCAAAGTCTGTAATCGACATGTCTGAATCGGAGGTACTGATTGAGGCGGCTGAGGCACGATCTGACTCAGAGTGCATTGAAAAATCAGAGGAAATGAAAATGTCAGGGGTATCGATACAGATGGGGGAGCCAAAAGAGGGATGGGATAAGTAATCAGAGCTATCAGTCTCAGATAGATCAGAAAAAATGTTGGCAATGTGTCACTGAAAGCACTGTCGTTGGATGGAATGGTGGTGAGCGGAAAGCTCATCAAGCATGACTGTGTGGATGCTTGGTCGAGGCATGTTGAAGTTAGGGTTGGGTGGGGGCAGACAGCGGCAGCAGAACATAGTTGGACTGGACTTAGGGTTAGGTCAAGTCTGAGTTTGAACATCAAAAATGCATTTTGACATCATTTTTGCAATTTTTGCGTTCCGGGGGTTTCACAGTAGCCCATTTTCGGCCCATTTTTGATCTCATTTTTATCATCATTTTGTTGAATTTCCTGCCAAACTTGCAAAAATGGGCCAAAAATGAGATCAAAAATTGGGCCAAAAATGGCTACTGTGAACAACCCTATTGCCTATCTCCTGTGCCTTCTGGAATTCTTCAAGTTCCGCGTGCATCGCTTCTTCTTCCAGATCCAGAAGGGGAAGAGGCACAATGTTGGGTCTCTTGTTAATGGGAGGAGGAAGAGGGGAAGGTGGCATGGAATGACAACTGTCCAGATTGGACATGTGAAGGGAGGAAGGAGGACGCTGTATGGTGTCTATGTCCATTGGGTACATGAGGTGGTCCATGGTGTTAAACAAGACGGATGTGTAATGTGTGGGAGAGGAAGGTGGAGTGGAAGGGTAGGATGAGTAATCTGCAGAATAATTGCCAACTGGAGATGGGATGTTTGTACAGAGGGCAGATAGGGAAAACATTCTAGTACTGGTAATGATAGCAACAAAAGGGGTGTTTACAGTAAAACCAATGGGAGCTGGCGTGCTGCTGGTCAGACTCTTCAGCTTGTGCTTTGGTGTACTGGCAGTAGCGTCGGCAGCAAAGCTTGCATTCTTCTGCTGCTTCTAGGATGTCTTGCAGTTAAGCAACGGTGTAAGGAGATGAGACAACGGTGGAGTATAGGATGCAAGGGTCTGTAGTTGAGAAGGAAACCATGTATTAGCAGACTGATGAGGACTTTGCAGAATCTTGGGCTGTCTCTTATATGTTTTGGAGACTGCAGTAAAGGCTGCAGATTTCTTAGAGTCCAGGTATTCCTTGAGTATCTCAGGTGCATGCATATCCTTTGCGCTAACCCATGAGTTCTCAGAGGATGGGTATCCTTTCCACTTGATTAGGTATTGCTGACTGCGGTGCGGTCCATACTTTCAATCAGAAATGATCTCTTCTACTTCATATTCTTCTCCTCCTTCTATCAGATCAGGGGGAGGCTGTGGAAATGCTTCTCCATATGTCTGATTTTGGTTAAATGGGATCAGGAGGTCAACATGAAATACATCATGTATCCTGAAGTGTTGCAGAAGTTTCAGTCTGTACACAACTGCGGAGACTTTTTCAGTAATTTGAAAGGGTCCGTATCTCTTTGGAGCAAGTTTCTTTGATGGAACCTTGGTCTTAAGATTGCATGTGTCTAACCAAACTTTCTGATTGACCTGAAGAGTGCGCAGTTCTCTATTGCTTTTGGTGCGTTTCTCAAGCATCAGTTGTGCATCAGAACGCACTCTTGAGAGTTCTTTCAATCTAGCTTCTGCAGTGGGAGTTGAATCATCAAGGGGCATCAGTTTTGCTGATGGAATGCTGCCTGTGATGAGTTCATGTGGCAAGTATTTCGTTTTCTCATGTTTCCATGAATTATGTGTGAATTCAGCTAGAGGAAGTAGGGTGCTCCAATTATCTTGGCATCCATTCACAAAGCTGTGTAGGTAGGTCTCTACCCATTGATTCATTCGCTCTGTCTGTCCGTCTGTACGAGGGTGGAATGCTGTACTCAGGTTCTGCTGTATGCCTGTGGCTTTGCATACTGCTCTCGTAAACATCAGCAAAACATAAATTGGTCTTGGGCTACTTGACTAGTCTTAATGGCTGCTTAATCACTATCAAGTCAACCAAGAGAGTCAAGGCATCAGTCTTGCCTTGATTTTGCCTTGGAGATTTGAGGTCAATGGGCAATGACAATATGGCATTTCATAAACTCAGGCCAACCAGCTGGGCTGAACTGGCAATCCCACAAACAAATCCATTTAGGGAAATATAATGATTATGTCATTATCTTGAAGTGAAAATTTGACAATTAAAAAGAAAAGCATTACTCTGAGATAGAATAAATATTGATGACATAATATATTATATAATAGTAAATTTATAATTAAATGACAAATATTAATTAAATTATAATATATTGCTATTTTATTTATAATACAATATATCTAATCTAATCAATTACACACTGGATGCATCAGGGGCACGTGCAAACGAAAACCTGTGTGCAGAGGCAGGGGTATGCATGCAAAGACAGGGTGAGTGTGGAGAGGCCGGGCATGTGAAGGCAGGGATGCATGGGTGACGATGGGGGTGCTTGGGAAGACAGGTGGGGGGTGTGGAGACCAGGAGGTGGAGGTTTGCTATAATGACAATGCCGGTCTTCCTAGCGGTGGTTGTCACTGCATACAAAGCCCACAGGTACTGTAGCACCATGGGAAAGTATCAGAGAAGAAAGGGGAAAGAGAAAAAAAAAAGAAAGCACACCATTGCTATTTGCATACATTGTGCGTCGTGCGTCATACACAAAATGTGCTAAGTTGAAAAGTGTTGGTGCATGCCGAAATCACACGTGACCTAAGTTCAACATTCCGTGGTTCAACTTCCCATGTTCAAACTTCAAATGCTCAACTTCCCACGTTCAAACTTCAAACGCTCAACATCCCGCATTCAAACGCTCAACTTCCCACGTTCAAAAGCCTGCCTACGTCCATGCATCCCATGTAAGTGGCTCCTTTATTTTATATGTTTCGTTTCTGTCTTTTTTTTTCCGTCAGCGCCCCTCCCCCGTATTGTCCACCCTTGAGTCTGCATGTGTGACCCCTGCCTCTGCACGTGCACCCCAGCCTCTGCACGCACACCCCAACCTCTGCATGCATTGTCCTGGCCTCTGCATGCGTGTCCCGGCCTTTGCATGCACACCCCGGCCTCTGCACACACGTCCTGGCCTCTGCACATGTGCCCCTGCCTCTGCAAGCACCCTTCCAGCTGCATAGGCCTCAGACATCGTAAGTAAGTGCCCCTGCCCCCACATCAGCCTGTTATGCTGATGCTTCGGTCTGATTAGATAATATTGTTGATGATTGGATTAGATAGTATTGTTGTTGATAAGATTAGTGATTAGATTAGATATATTTGTACTATAAATAGAATATAAATATATTATGATTTATAATATTTTTTGATTGATTATAAATTTATTATAATATAATATATTATTAAAGGAAATGAGATCAAGCCAAAATAGTGCCTAAAATTGTTAGTCAAGTCATGGCTAAGGCGGCAGCTAAGTCCATTTTAGTAGCAGCTAAGTCCATTTCAAGTCCCCCTTGAGCCAAGACAAAATCAAGTAAAATAAGCCAAGTCCTTGTCTTGATTCTGCCTTGATGGACATCAAGTCACATTAAGTACCAATCAAGTGTGATTTATGTTTTGCTGATGAAGTGTGCTGTAAATCTGGGATCTCGATCGGATATGATGCGCTTCGGTATTCCAAATAAGGGGAATAAGTGTTTGAAATACAGAATTGCTGTGCCTTCGCCATCTATGGTCTTATTACACGGGATGAACTTTGCTGCTTTGGAACATCCTTAATCCACTATGGTGAGAATGGCATCATATTTTCCTGACTTGGGAAGATCGGTGATGAGATCCATTGAAACATATTTGAAGGGTCCTTCTGATGTGTGCATATCAAAGGGCTGTAAAGGGGCACATTTCAGGGTTGTTTTTGGTTTTGCTTCTTGACACTTTGTGCATCCCTTAACATATTGTTCAACAAATTTGTGCATCCCTTAACATATTGTTCAACAAATTTGTGCAGTAGGGGTCCTTCATAGTTTTGGTTTACAAGGTACCATGTATTGGAAATGCCGGGATGGCCTTCAATAGGCATATCATGGATTTCTCTTAGAATATTTCTACGTGTTTCATTGTCATCTTCTAGGTAAATCTTCTTTGATGTGCCTGTTTTGTGCACAAAAAGATAATCTGGAAGGATTTGAATGGAATTGTTGATATCCACCCCCTTGTTAAGGTCACTTCTTCTGCTAAGAAGATCGGCTACTGTATTGGTATGACCGGGGAGGTGTTCCAATTCAAAATCGTAGTCTTCTAGAAATTCGTACCATCTTGCCTGTCTGGGCGTGATTTTTCTAAATGATTTGAAATATTTCAGATTCTCGTGATCTGATCTTATCAGTATCTTGTGTTTAGCACCTAATAAAAGGTGTCTAAACGCTTGGACTGCTCTAATGATTGCTAATAGTTCTTTGTCAGCAATTTGGTAATTTTGTTCTGCTGGCAAAAGTGATTTGCTGAAGTAAGCAACAGGGTGGCGTCCATCTTTGAAATCTTGAGCAAGGGTGGCACCCATTGCAAAATCGCTGGCATCTGTTTCTAATATGTATCTGCACTTTGGATCATGATTTCTAAGGACTGGATATGAAGTGAACACTTTCTTAAGTGTCTGGAAAGCCTGTTCTGCTTCTTTATTCCATATATATGCTGTGTTCTTCTTTGTCAATTCATTAAGCGGTCTTGCTATACACAAATAATTGGAAATGAAATCTCTGTAGTAATTTCCAAATCCAAGAAATGAGCGTAGTTCTTTGAGCTTTGTAGGTTGTGGCCAATCAGTCAATCCTCTTGTTTTGATTGGGTCCATCTGGACTTTACCATTGCCTATGATAACTCCGAGGTATTCCACTTGCTTCTTGTGGAAGTGACACTTCTCTGGGTTTAGGTAGAGATCGTGTCTAAGTAGTTTCTTAAGGACTTCCACTATGTCTCTGTTGTGTTGTTGTAGGGATCCTTTGGTAGGTATCAGTATATCATCCATATAGATGAATACTTTGCCCTTGGCGATTTCTTCTCTAAAGTATGCATCCATCATCATCTGGAATGTTGCTGGAGAGTTGGTTAAGCCGAAGAACATGACATTTGGTTCAAAAAGTCCTCTGTTTGTCTTAAATGCGGCTTTAGGCTGGTCTCCATCTTTGATTTGGACGTTGTTGTATCCCCATCGTATATCAAACTTGGTGAACCAATCCGCATCGCGGATCTGGGTGATAATTTCTTTGATTAATGGGAGCAGATACGTATTTCTCTTCATATACTTGTTGATGGCTCTATAATCTTGAACTGGTCGCAACTTTCCATCTTTCTTCTTTACAAAGAAGAAGGGTGATGCATAGTTCGAGTTAGAGGTCGTAATATACTTCTTCTTTAGATGTTCGTCTAGGAATTTGTCTAACACTTCCTGTTTGTGTGGTGCCAATTGTATGAGCTTGCAGTCTATGGTCTTTGGGACGTCTTCTGTGAATTCTATTGCGTGATCCCATGGTCTTGACTTTGGGAAACGCATAGCCTTGATTTCGTCGAAGACTTTGCCATAAGCATGATAAGCCTTTGGAACAATTTCTTGCCAAGTTTGTTCCTTCTTATCTCTGGCTTCTATTGTAAGATCTGTGGCTGTTGTCGTCTTTCTGAGGTATTTCTTTGGATAAAGAATGGTTCCTCTTTCGTTGCTTGGTATGAAATGCTGATCATATTTTTCCGTTTCATACATCTCTGGCTTAATCTCTTTTAGGAGCTGCAGTTGCCTTTCTGGGGTCCATAGGTGTGCGTCTTTGGTTGCAATAGTTATGTTGCCATAGAATGTGTTTGTTTTCCAATTAATCGGTGGATTAGTATTGGATAAAAAGGGGTATCCTAATAGCATTTCATCGCCTCCTAAGTTGATGATAAAGAAGGTTTCTTTCTTCTTGTTCGGACCATAGTAGACTTCTAAGTCCGTGGCTTCTGTAATATTTCCTAAAGAGTTTCGTGTTCCATCTACATTACGAATGATCCTTGGTTGACTCAATTTGTATGTAGGGAACTTGTATCGTCTTGCAAGTGTGGGTGCGATAAAATTATCTGTTGCACCGCTGTCGATTAATGCTGTCACCGCTGCTTATGCGACGATAACGAGTAGACTTGGAGTGGTAATGACAAGGCTCTTAGCAGCCGCCTTCTGGCTAGGAGTGGGAAAATAGATGATATTGCCGTTGTAAGACGGACAGGAGACTCAACTTAGCGACTTAGGGTCACCGCTGAGTTGTATTTATACTACTACATGGGATACGGGGCACAGGGCACGGAACATAACGGTACGGGGCTATGAAGTACGTACATAGGGCTGAGTCACAAGGCGACTCATGTAGTCCATCCACATCAGGCAAGGCACGTACTAATGTACTAATATATACTTGTCTGATCTTACCGCTACTCGGGGTCGTCCAACTCCATCGGGTCATCCGCGCGGCTGATATCCCCGTCGATCGAGGGGGGGAAGTCCCAGGGTCGAGGGGACGGTAACAAATGCTTTAACTTGTCCTTGCTTGTCCTTTGTTTGAAGTTTAACTGTGGCCTTTACTGATCGTTGCTTCGGCACGAATGCTTCTGCATTGAACACTACCCTAATCATGGCCTGGTGACTCGGGCTTACTGAAAATTTACACTGTTCTTTTGCATTTCTTTTGCCCATTGCTCGTGCTCTTCATCGGAAAATGAAGCTGTTTGAGCTGCTATTTGAGCGATGTTAGGTTGATCATTTGATTTGTCATCTGATTCAACTTCTTTAAAGAAGTCTTCATCATCTGAATCTTCTTCTATGATCGCCCTTGCGAAGGAAGTCTTAGGCCTAAATTTAGTGTTCTTCTTCTAGTTGGACTTGAAAGGTTTGCACTGTTGTGTTTGCAAACTTTTCTTGTTAGAACATTTGCATGCAAGGTGTCCTTGCTTGGAACAATTATAGCATCAACCTTCGTTACAATGTTTCTTCTTATCTTCTGCAGTGACTGCTCGATGTGCGGCCATTACAGTGTCCACATCCATTGGAACTGTTTCATCATTTGGGTGGCGATGTGGTTGTTGTTGTTGTGGGCCTTCCATCACAAAAAAAGTCCAAAGTTTATATGGATATATATGCCCCATACTTTAGGTAAAAGGTGTACCAGAACAAGTGTTCCAGGGATGGCCTTATATGGAGCGGTTACTATGTATGATGTACAAGTATGATGTATAAGACACGTGTGTGATACATGTAGTTAATGACATATATGAACATATATGTTATACAGGGGGCCAAGGAACTTGTAAGCTTGCTACTTTTCACTCAATTTTTTCACTCAATTAAAAAGCATAAAATAAATTTATTATTAATTATTCTAAGGTACATCAAAACTTAACTACTAATTACTATGGAGAAAGGGGGGCAGGGGCAGGGGTGGTGAGGTGGGGTGGGGCGGGGCGACACAATGTGGGGTGGGGTGGGGTGGGGTGACGCAACGCAAGGTGGATGGGGTGGGGTGGGGCGACACGAGGTGGGATGGGGTGGGGTGGGGCGATGTGACACGATGCAGCCCGAAGAGTGATGAGGCAAGGGCAAGGGCGAGCATGGGGGACCAGCATGCACATGCACATTGTCATCCAGCAGGTGGGGATGCATGCACATGTACGTGGGTATCCGGCATGTGTGTCAGTACCCAGCACAAGGTCTGGCGTGTGCATGTGCGTGGGCATCCAGCGTGGGGGTGGGCGTGGGGGTGGGCATCCAGTGAGGGCAAGGGCAAGGGCGAGGGTGCGTGTGGAAAGGTGTGGGGATGTGTGTAGGCACCCAGTGTGAGTGTGAGGGTGTGGGCGTGGACCGCAAGGGCAAGGGCAAGGGCAAGAGCAAGGGACAAGGTCGAAAACTATGAGTGAAAAGGAAGTGACAGTTAGTACTGATTACATACCTAATGAGCCCTCTTAGGGGCGTGGGTGTGAGTGTCAATGATGTGGTGTCTTGACAAAGGCGAGGGCGTGTGGTGGGTGAAGGCAAAGGTGAACGAGAATGAGAATGTGGGGTAGGGGCAAAGGCAAACGAGGGGTGGAAGTTGAACATTGAACACATGGACACGTGATGTTGAGCGCATTGCACAATGTTTTGACTTAGAATTTTTGGGCGACTCCAGTGTCACTGCAGACCAAGCAAAGTATTCTCATATCTTGGGAAATAAAATATATAAAAATCTGAAAATATTTGTGCTAATAGAAAAGACGAAACTTTATGGGGTCCTCTGTCAACATTAAGTGATCTAATAAGTGGTTGCTTAGTTATTTAGAGATCTTTGTTGCTTTCAGCTGAGCCAATTTCAATGCTGGTCGAATAACTTAAGAACTACTGATTAGATCACTTAGCATTGGCAGAGAACCCCAAGTATTCTGCTCGTATCTATTGGCTCAAATATTTTCAGATTTTAATATATTTTATTTCCAGAGATATAAATACATTTGGCTTGGCTGGCAGCAACACCAACATTTTTTTTTTTTTTTTTGGAAAGTGCTTTGTTTGTGTAGTTAGTTATGTACCACTATCTACTTTTATTTTACTGCTACAATAGAAATGACACCCCTGGGAAAAATAACAATTTCCTTGGCCCCTGTATACATATATATGTCTATATATGACATTAACTACATGTATCACACACCTGTCTTGTACATCATACAAAGTAACTGCTCCATATAAGGCCATAAGGTGAACATGTAACCTTTATTTGGGTATGTTGTATACATATATGTCTATATATGACATTAACTACATATATCACACACCTGTCTTATACACATCATACATAGTAACTGCTTCATATAAGGCCATAAGGTGAATATGTAACCCTTTTTTGGGTATGTTGTATACATATATGTCTATATATGACATTAACTACATGTATCACACACCTGTCTTGTACCATCATACATAGTAACCGCTCCATATAAGGCCATAAGGTAAACATGTAACCCTTATTTGGGTATGTTTTACCATATATAGTTCTTATCCTGCTAGGGTTATAATATATGATCCTTATCTAGGTAAGGTTTATCATATATGCACTGTGTCTGCATTGTGTAATGCCATATATGGTTACAACCTGCTTATAACCTGGCATGTGGATCTATGTTTGCTATACCTGGTCATATATAAAACGGTCTTTTTTTGTGATGAACTTTGTGCCATTGCATTGGCCATTTAGGCATAGAGTGGTGTATTGCATCTCTGTGCATACTCTTCTTCTGTTCCTTTTGTGCTGCTTCGATCCAGTCATTCAGGGTTACTGGATCTGCATCTCTGTCTAGAATCCGATCTAGCAGGGGTCCATTTAGGCATTTGACAAACGGATCTACTGTTGCTTCGTCATTTTCGCCATATCCTGCTTTCTTGACTAGATTCTTGAACGTTGCAATGAAGGAATCTAAGTTCTGGCCTTGCATCTTCATTCTCTGTAGAGCAAGGTATGCACTTTGCTTCTGTGTCATATTGGTGTATGCCCCTTTGAAAGCGGTTTCAAATTCTGTCCACAGAACTTCTTCGTCTCATCCTACTGGGTTCTGTTGGCATGAGACTTTTGTCTTAAGTTCTTGGAGCTGGGCATCTACCCAATTGTTGATGTTTGGTCCTCTTATAAAAGATAATGTGAAGATTACTCTTCTATAAGGGTTTGACATAGTTGTGATGCCATCGTTCATAGACTTATACATGCCAAATTGGCGGAGAAAGTGTTCACTCTTGGCTCTGTTTCCGTCAAAAACTTGTGGTGGATTTCCTGTCCATCCACTGGGGTTTGCGGCTGCTGGTGGTTGCGCCATTATAACTGGTTGCACGACTGGTTGTACTGCTGGTTGTACAACTGGTACAGGGGGTGTTACGAAGTCGCATAAGTGCCCTGTTTATACGCCCCAATTCACTTTTTCCTCTAAGTCAACTCTTTAGACGCCAAGTCATATAGACACCTAATCACGTGCACTCATCACATGTATCCTCACGTGACACATCACGTGCAGTCTCCACGTGACTTACGACTTAGTCGTTTCAGCAAGTGTCTGAGTCCCAGCCTCAGCCACCCCCTGTCTCTAATAGGAAGGTACCCTTTCCCACACTTCTCTCTCGTGCTGCAAAGCAACCCCAGATCATTGCACAGTTCCACAGTCCATAGTACGCAGTTCCATAGCTCTGTAGTAATCCGTAGTTTACTGCAGTAATGTACAGTCACACCGTATAAGTATTTGCGCGATATGACTAAGACAAAACCGAAAATTTTTGAAAAAATTCTAGTGCTAGCTACGATGAAAAAATAACACTTCTAATACTTTGTTGACCTTCCTTGTGCACTATGGAGAGCCTGTACACGATGAGGCATTGAGTCAATAAGAGAATTGATGAAATCGTTGTCTATCTTCAGCCACTCCTCCTGAAGTGCCACCCAAAGAAGATCGATGTTTTGTGGACGAATGGGACGCTTGTTGACCAAAACCTTGAGCTGTTTCCATACATGCTCAATTGGATTCATGTCTGGTGATTGAGGTGGATGAGGAAACATCTCTAATGAGTTTTGAGACCGGAAAGTTTGAGCAGCCTTGGAGCGGTGAGTTGGTGCCCCATCTTCCACCACCTTTACGAAGCCCTTCTCTTTGCTCTGCTGAATGTAAAACTCCCAAAGTGGCCCATTGAGGATTAAGTGAACATAATCAGCACCTGTACACATGCCAGAAGGTATCCGGACCAGTGGACCTCGCATTCCATATGAGATGCACCCCCAAACCATGACACTTTGCTGTCCTGACTTGAATGTCGGGACCAGGCAATCCCGCTCATACCTCTCTCCTGGTTTCTGCCACACCACACACTCCCTCGACTGCTTCCCGACCTCGACTGAGCACTCATCTGTCCAGATGATCCTAATCCAATCCTCCCTCGTCATCAGCAACACTTCCTTCACCCATTCCTTCCTTTTCCGAATGTGAACTGTGCTGAGAAATGGCTTCTTGGCTGCTATGTGACGAGACACACCCAGGCCAGTCTTCAGAGCCCTTTGAACAGTGGTGGGATGCATGGGCGAGGGTAGGAAGAGGTTGGCATCAGAAGTGATGTTCTGGAGTGATTGTCGACGATCTCGTAGTATGTTGAGTTTGAGGTGTCGGAGACTTCGATGATCGATTTTTCGAGGCCTTCCTATTCTGGGTTCATTTTCGTTGTAGCCCCTTTCGGCGCCCCTCTTGACAATTGACTGGACCGTGCATACAGGGAGGTGGAAGTTAATGGCAATTTGTGAGAGTGGATGGCCTTGAGCTGCCTGTTGACAGATGGATTTACGAAGCTGAGGGGTAGTCTCTCTTGATCCAAGAACTTTTGGCATGAACAGAGTGTTGTAGAATATAATATGGATTTTCGAAAACAAAAAAGTCGAACACAACGCGCAAATACTTATGACACGTGACTGTACTACGCATTGCACAGTCATTGCTATGCAATGCACAGTCAATGCACATGTTAAGCCCGCAGCGGGGCTTCGTGCACACCTGACGGTTTAGGAAAGTGTGCGGTCTGAGGCGTGCCGGGGCATGTGTTCAGACTCCTGAGATGTGCATTGATTGGTATAGCCCAATCACTAAGCTTCGAGGGCAAAGGTCCGCCTTTAAGGACCTTTGAAGTATTGATGGAAGAGTAGAGAGGGGCCGCGCAGTAGACAGGAGGATACAAGAGGCTGCGATTGCAAAGCAAAGTCGAGCTTAAGGCTCAACTATCCGTACAAAGTCATATATATACAGGTTTGAATCAGGTATGACTAATAGTCCTATAACCGATTGGTAAGTCGGTTCGTCAGTCCATCAGTCATGCTCAGTCATCGTATAGTACACTGTCAGCATGATGCGCGTATCAGTCAGCCAATTCAGAGTCATCAGTCAGCGGTACAGTAGGGAATCTCAGTCATCCAGTCTAGTCGATGAGCCATGCGTGTATCGTACAGGAGTCATGGGATCACATGATCCCAGCCAGTCTGTCGGTCCGTAAAACACCTCACCTCTCTCCGTACTAGAGATGGAGCTTATCAGCACAGCCCCCAATCATGTATATAAGGATGTAGATACAGGCCAAGTAGCCTCAGACTTGGTCTCTTGTATAGGAATACAACCTCCCCACAATCCCTTCCCAGAACCCCCTCGAAAGCCTTCACTTTCATTGTGTGTTCCCATATGCGTTAAATCGAGACCTTAAACTCTCATCTCATAACGAACTAGTTATAGCAACTAGCTTTTGCATAACATACCTTGCAGACTTCAAGATACGATCTACAAAGTAGACTCTTGTTAAATCGAGATCCACTGTTCATAGAACAGCAGAGCACCCGATTCTCTTCTTTCCGGGCACTTCGTAGCGCCACGCAAAGTCCGAGCATAACAGGGGGATTTATCACAATTTGTGGGATAGGTTGTATCACTGGAGGTGGTGCTGGAGGTTGTATGCCTTGTACTACTGCTCCGGTAACTATTGTGAGATAGTGTGGAAATCCTGGGTCTTGTGGGTTTTCTGGTTCTCTGTCTGTGATATTGAGGACATGTTCGATACCTGCTGTGACAATTCGGGTTTCTAATTTTTGTTCTTGATCCTCAACTGATCGTTCTCTTGGATCTAATGGAGTAGCGATAGATATATCCTCCTGTTAAGCCCACAGCGGGACTTCGTGCACTCCTGACGGTTTAGGAAGGTGTGTGGTCCGAGGCGTGCCGAGACACGTGATTCAGACTCCTGAGATGTGTGTTGATTGTTATAGCACAATCACTAAGCTTCGAAGGCAAGGTCCGCCTTTAAGGACCTTAGAAAGTAGATGGAAGAGTAGAGGGGAGCTGCGCAGTGAACAGGAGTGAACAAGAGGCTGCAATTGCAAAGCAAAGTTGAGCTTAAGGCTCAACTACTCGTATGAAGTCCTATATATACAGATTCGAACTGTGTATGACTAACGGACTTAGTAACCGATTGTTAAGGCGGTTTGTAAGTGATCAGTCATCGTATCATACACTGTCAGCATGATGCACGTATCAGTCAGGCGATCAGTCAGCTCGTAGCAAGGGGCATCAGTCATTCAGTCCGCAGATGAGTTAGGAGGCGTAATCATAATGAGTCATGGGGTCGCATGACCCCAGCCAGTCTGTCGGTCCACAGAACACCTCGTCTCTCTCCATACCAGAGGCAGAGCTTATCACCTCCTCCTTGTCTGATCTGTAATCTGTAGCGAATCTAAATCTTTGTTGTGGCAATTCTTCTGAAGAGGAGTGTCTACTCTCTCTGTGGCTAGCACTTGCTGGCGATGGTTCTTGGTAATCTGAATGGTTTGGGTTCATAAGGGGCCAAAATCCAGTGTCTTGTTCGTTGTGTGCGATTTGAAAATAGTGGGCTGTGTACCACTTGTTATTTGTATCGTCTAGGTAGTACCAGTGATTATTAAAGAATTCGACTGGTTCTGGTGCATGTGGTTTGTAGGTGGGTTCTACAAGTGTGCAGTCCTGTAGATTGGGTAGGTAGTATCCTGTCTTTGGAAGTTCTACTGACTCTTCTTCGTGGTAGTTTATCCAAATAACACTTCCTAATACTTCTGCTGGGAGATCGTCTAGTCTTCTCCTAGTAACTTCACGCTCTTCGTCTGGGTCATCAGTGACTCGAGGAGCTAGTGATGCCATCTTGGCATCGGTTGCTTTCTATAGGGAAGCCTTTCCTTCTGAATCGCGTAGGTGGTAGTCTAATGTAACTGCACTAGTCTCGGTGCTTTACTTTACTTCTAAAGCCTGTAAGAAGGGTCTCTACAACTTAGTAGATGTCTGGTATAGTACTAGCCTGGCTAAAGTACTAAAGGGTTTGGTATGTACCGGGTAGCTAATCTGGTACAGTGAGGGGTTTCGTTATACACTAGCCTAGCTATGTATAGTAAGGGGTTCTCTTTACTTAGCCTTTAAAGAGACTTTAAAAAGGATTGATGCTTTCTTCTTATAGAAAGACTTGGTCTTGTGTTATGCTCGGACTTTGCATGGCACTACAAAGTGCCCAGAAAGAAGAGAATTGGGTGATCTGCTGTTTTATGAACAGTGGGTCTCGAATTAACAAGAGTCTACTTCATAGACCGTATCTCGAAGTCTGCAAGGTATGTTATGCAAAAGCTAGTTGCTGCAACTAGTTCGTTATGAGATGAGAGTTTAAGGTCTCGATTTAATGCGTATGGGAACACACGATGAAAGCAAGGGCTTTCAAGGGAATATGGGGAGGGATTGTGGTTCTATACAAGAGGTTGTATTCCTATACAAGAGACCAAGTCTAAGGCTACTTGGCCTGTATCTATGTCTTTATATACATGATTGGGGGCTGTGCATTGACTGTGCATTGTGCAGCAATGACTGTGCATTGTGCAGCAATGACTGTGCAATGTGTAGTACATTACTGCAGTAAACTATGGATTACTACAGAGCTACAGAACTGTGTACTACGGACTGTGGAACTGTGCAATGATCTGGGGTTGCTTTGCAGCACGAGAGAGAAGTGTGGGAAAGGGTACCTTCCTATTAGAGACAGGGGGTGGCTGAGGCTGGGACTCAGACACTTGCTGAAACGACTAAGTCACGAGTCACATGGAGACTGCACATGATGTGTCACATGAGGATACATGTGATGAGTGCATGTGATTAGGCATCTATATGACTTGGCATCTAAAGAGTTGACTTAGAGGAAAAAGTGAATTGGGGCATCTAAACAGGGTGCTTAGGCGACTCCGTAACAGTGACATTAGTTTTCCATGGTCACATGTCTTGGAATTTCGCGTTCCACCACCACGGTTCATGACACAGTTGAGGACAATTATTGTAGGTACAATGAGGAACACAGGACAATCTAATCTAATCACAACACATCAAATCACAGTTGCCTCACGTGTGGCACGAGAGGGTTGCGAGCTGCAACGCATGCGACGTCCTTACACCAGCTGGGGGGTCAAAATTTTGACCGTCCTTGGTCAAACGTTGTTGGAGTCAGCTTGGGTGGTATCTTTGTCAGCATTTACACAGGCCAGGTCATCACAGTTGATGAGGTGCATCACTGGGATCGAAGAGCATGAGCGGGTGTGGTAGGGGACTAAGCAGAAGGCAGCAAAGCAGAGGTTCGACATGGTGCTGTTGAGCTCAGCCAGGCGGTAGGAGCCATTTTGGGTGTGGCACAGGATGACCATAGGTCCTGTGTAGCACGGCTTCGCTTTGCGCCCTAAGTCACTTTCCACGCTCAAGTTTCTGATGAGGACAAAGGCTCCGGGGCCAAAGTTGTAATCTCGAATCGTATTTTCGAACTGGTGCTCAAACTGGCAGATGGACTCGAAATGGCTCTTTAGGACATTTGAGTGGATCACCATGAGGTTGTCTTCACACCTTTGGAGCTGCCATGTACGAGTCGAGATGAGGTTGGCTGTGGACAGCTGGTCAGTAAGGTTCGGTACAAGAAAGGTAGTGAGAGTTATGTCGAAGGGGAGCATGGGTTCAACTCCGTGTGCCATGTAAAAGGGGGAGTGGCCTGTTGACTTGCGCCGGTGCATCAGGAAAAACCTCCCTTGGTAATTAGAATATTTTTTTCCAAACCAGGGAAATTGTTTCCCAAACCCCTCAAATGTTTTTCAAATCCCTTAAAACATTTCCCAAACCCTATAAACATTTCCCAAACCAAGGAAAATTTTCTTGGGCCAGATAATGTCCCCAAATCAAAACAAACTGCTTTTAAATTGAAAAAATTTTACAACTCAAAAAACTTTTACAAATCAAGAAAACAGTCCAAACCCAACAAACTAAAACTTTACTCTTCATAATGAAATTCCTTTATTTTAATCTGGAAACCCACAGAAAAAGTTTCCTAAAGCCAACAAATACTTTTCCAAAATTTCTAAGTACATGAACTTACTTGGTGGTGGTCAGAGTTAGTATTACTGCCAGCTAGACTGATTCCTTTCATATCTTAAGGAATAAAGTAGATATTTGGGTGGGTAGATAAAATTAAAATCTGGGGGGTCCTCTGCCAATACTAAGCAGTCTAATCAGTGGTTCCTGAGTTATTTAACCAGCTTTAAATTGGCTTAGCTTGAAGTTAGTGAAGATGCTTAAATAACTCAAGATCCACTGATTAGATTACTTAGTATTGGCAGGGGACCCTCTAAATTTTAATCTTATCTATCTGCTCAAATATTTTCATACTTTTATCCATTTTATTTCCTAAGATATGAGGACAATCGACCTTGCTTGCAGTGACACAATTCTGCATGGGAAATTTGGGCTGTACCGGTACGTTCCATACCATACCTCAGAAATTCCAAGTCGTTTTTCTCTACTACGACATCACACATCAAATCGAACATCACATCACATGTTCGATGTTCAACTGTCGTTCGACTGTGTGTCCTCTTCACTCCTCTTCCTCCTCCTCTTCCATTCTCTAGTGGTATGTTTTCTTTTTTCTTTTCTACTAATCCTTTTTGTAGTTCTCTGTGTGGCATGTGAGGTTCCCCATGCCAACACACATGCTTCGCCATCGCCCTTAAAGAGCAAGATGACAAGACGAGTTCATGGCCCCTCGCCCACACTCATGGCCCTCCTTCCATATATGCCACCCTCTCCTCAAATGCCCACCCCTATGCCAACGTGTTTGCCCATGCTACACTACGCCACGTCACACCCACCATGCCACACCACACCTGCCACACCACACCACACCAGCCACACCACACTTCACCCACCACACCACACCACACCCACCACACCATGCCACACTGCCACACCATGTCATGTCTTTTCCCCTGCCACGTCGATGCCCTTGCCTGCATAACATGTCTATTAGGTAAGCAAACCTCCCAGCAGCCATTTGCCTTCGCTGATGGCTTCCCACTCGAACTGCTCTCGTGACCGTGTGCATGCTGTCACCTTTGCCCACAACACCCATCCATGCCCATGCTGTCACCTTTGCCCACGATGCCCATCCATGTTCCTCAACACTCACATACATGCCAGAAGCAAGATTCCATGACCATGTTGCCATGTGATGCACACACACCCATGCCCAACGCCCATGTGTGACATGCATGCACATGCACAACATTGCACACCCAGGCCCACATGGCCTATGCCCCCACGTGTGACATTGTTTGCTCACATTGCACACATGGATGCCCACGCCCATGTCACCCGCATGTGACATGCCCATACTGTCACTGACAGGTCGCAGTGTATTAGTGAGTGAGTGACACTAGTCGTCAGATTCTGCTAAGTCGTTTGGCACGTGCAGTAAGTCACGTGATCATGGGACAAGTCAGGTGACTCCTCGATGCGAGAAGGGTCACATGATCGTGAGAGTAGTCAGGTGATAAGTCATGTGACAAAGCGACACTTGAATGCGCATTGAAGGTGATAAGTTCAGAGGGGATCGTTTGAGGAAGCCTGTATTTCACAAGGAGATTAAGCTTAAGGCCCAGTAAGAAGTCCATGTTTTATGTAAGATTTCTATCTATTTAGTTAGTTTGAGTCACTCAGAATTGTTTTCAATAAAAAGGTTGATTATAGCATATGAATTGTCAATTTAAACCGATTTCATGTAGTTTTCATCTATCGTGTCGCGAGGAATATATATAAATCGATGATATTTCGACTGCTATCAATATTGATAGATTTCCTTGGACCACACCTTTTTTTGTTGTAATTGATACAAATATGTTGATTCTATTACCAACAATTACTAACAATTATGGATGGCTATCTATTCCTGTTGATTCCCATCGATTGCAGATGGTTATCTATTCCCATTGATTCATCCAGACCCTGGTTCTCCTAATCCAAAAATGAAAGCGTGCAAAAGACAAGAGGCTGTCCCATGCCCCGATTGCAGCATGAGCAGTCCACATCATCAAGGTCGCTGAGAGCCGCAGGGTCATTGAACACGAAGCACGGTGCAATCTGTGGGAGGTGAAGGTTGGTGTTCGTGTGCGGATAAGATATAATCACAGCCCATTGGCAGGTGGTGTTGGGGCTGCAAACATGGGCCGTTTCGAGGCAAGGCATACATGCTGAATCTCCGCCGGAGTCCTCCAGCAGTGGAGGGGTAGCGAGGCCGGCCATTTCGAGGCTAGGAACGCCAGTGTAAAGTGCGTTGTTTGAGGGAAGCGATCGATATTTGTCACCCTGGACAGAGACAGCGAGTGTCCACAGGCAAAGACTGTCAGGGATCGAGAGGGGGGGGATCATTTCAATAGTACTGGCTGAAAAACTATAACCTGCCACTATAGTGCTGACACTGGTGGGTCCAGTTGTCACCACTGCTTACACAACGATAACATATAGACTCGGATGGTAGGGACAAGTGTTATGCTCGGACTTTGTGTGGCACTACGAAGTGCCTGGAAAGAAGAGAATCAGGTGCTCTGCTGTTCTATGAACAGTGGGTCTCGAATTAACAAGAGTCTACTTCGTAGATCGTATCTCGAAGTCTGCAAGGTATGTCATGCAAAAGCTAGTTGCTGCAACTAGTTCGTTGTGAGATGAGAGTTTAAGGTCTTGATTTAACGCGTATGGAAACACATGATGAAAGCGAGGGCTTTTGAGGGAATCTGGGGAGGGATTGTGGTTCTATACAAGAGACCAAGTCTGAGGCTACTTGGCCTGTATCTACATCCTTATATACATAATTGGGGGCTGTGCATTGACTGTGCATTGTGTAGCAATGACTGTGCAATGCGTAGTACATTACTGCGGTAAACTACAGATTACTACAGAGCTACAGAACTGCGTACTATGGACTGTGGAACTGTGCAATGATCTGGGGTTGCTTTGCAGCACGAGAGAGAAGCATGGGAAAGGGTACCTTCCTATTAGAGACAGGGGGTGGCTGAGGCTGGGACTCAGATACCTGCTGAAATGACCAAGTCACAAGTCACGTGGAGACTGCACATGATGTGTCACGTGAGGATACATGTGATGAGTGCATGTGATTAGGTGTCTATATGACTTGGTGTCTATATGACTTGGCGTCCATATGACTTGGCGTCTAAAGAGTTGACTTAGAGGAAAAAGTGAATTGGGGCATCTAAACAGGGCGCTTAGGCGACTCTGTAACAACAAGGCTCTCGTCGGCCGCCTTCTGGCTTAGAGTGTGGAGAATAGATGATATTGTCTGTGTAAGACGGACAGGAGACTCAACTTGGCGACCTAGAGTCATGGTTGAGTCGTACTTATACAGAATACGGGGGTACTGGGGCACAGGGTACAGAACACAATGACTTGGCGTTACAGACATGTGTACATAGGGCTGAGTCACTAGCGACTCATGTAGTCCATCCACATCCAATGAGGCGTATGGTAATATATACTAATCAAGACTTACCACTCCTTCGGGGTCGTCCACCTCCATCGGGTCATCCTCGCGGCTAACATCTCCGTCGATCGAGGGGGGGAAGTCCCAGGGTCGAGGGGATGGTAACACCAGTAAACACAGATCTAACTGTGGATTTTTGGTTATAGTTTTTTATAGCTGTTACTATAAAGTCAATATAGACCAAGGTATAGTTTTTTATGTTAGTTGTCACAAACAAGGATATAAATTTTACAACAAATGGTGTGGGTTAAGATACAGATTTCATAGCAGTTACTATAGTAGACTAGGGTATATATTTTATAGCAATTGCTGGACACTAGGGTATAATTTCATAGTAGCTACTACAAACTAGAGTATAGACTTTACAGCTGTTGCTGCAACTTAAGGTATAGATTTTATAACAATTGCTATATAATAGAGTATATTTTGTAACAGTTGCTACAGACTAGGGTATATATCTTACAGCTGTTGCTATAGATAGTAGAGGTACATATTTTACAGTATTGCTATATTACCATAGTAGGATATATATTTTGTGGCAGCTGCTACAAACTAGGGTATAGATTTTACAGTATTGCCATATAGCAGGGTATAGATTTTATGGCAATTGCTACAAACTAGGATATATATTTTACAGTATTGCTACATAGTAGGGTATAGATTTTACAGCAGTTGCTACAAACTAGGGTATATATTTTACAGTATTGCTACATAGTAGGGTATAGATTTTACAGCAATTGCTACAAACTAGGGTATATATTTTACAGTACTGCTACATAGTAGGGTATAGATTTTACAGCAGTTGCTACAAACTAGGGTATAGATTTTACAGTATTGCTATATAGTAGTGTTACCGCTGGCAGCTGCACTTGGCCAATGGGAGGTCAAGGGGCAGTGTAAGCAGAGGGTGAACCGGCCCCAGGTGAGCTATTGGTTCTGTCAGGAGTTGAACCCTGCTCTTCGTTATGATAACGGACCATGTGATTGTATGTTTTGACCCTCCCCCTTCCTGTAGCATGTTCTGGACACTACCCTCCCCTGTGACTTATAGTATCGCTGACGTAGTTATGTTCTCATTGTCCCGACCTCCCCCTCGTGTATGGACTCATCGCAAGCATCGTAGAGCAGAGGATGATGTCTTTATGACGCCATCCTAGTATTGTCGTAGTTGGATGACATGCCCCGACATCATCCCCATACCTCTAGCAGTTGGCTGTCTGTTCTAGTCTCCCCTGTACAGTAGTATAAGTAGGACTTGTCTTAGGCCTCTTGGATCCTAAGTCGAGTCTCCTCGTCTCAATCTTAGCCTACTATTTCCCTTCCTTCGAATGGAGTGAATGCATTAGTGTTGGGGAAGTTTGGTTTGGTTTGGTTTAAGCCACTTTTGGCCAAACCCCAAACCAAACCATTAAGAATTTCCCAAACCAAACTCAAACTCAAACCAAACTGATTCAAACTGTTTCAAACCAAACCAAACTGAACCAAACCGCTTCAAACCGATCTAGGGTTAGGGTTAGAATTGTTTAGGGTTTAGGGCCTCAAAATGTGTTAAACTTGGTTTAAACCAAACTGAAACCACTTAAAACCAAACTGAAACCACTTAACACCATTTGAAACCACTTAACACCATTTAAAACCATTTGAAACCACTTAAAACCATTTAAAACCATTTAAAACTGTTTAATATGGCCATTTTACTTAAGTTAATTATTAATATTCTTAATCGGTTTGAAACAGTTTGGGATCGGTTTGGACTCCCCAAACCAGAAACCAAACCATTTCAAACCGATCAAGATTTCCCCAAACCAAACCATCTTAAATGGTTTGGGTTTGGTTTAAACCGAGTTTGGATCGGTTTCAAACCAAACTTCCCCAACACTAGAACACATCACTGTCTACTTCCTTGCCCTTCATAAACAGTACACTCAGGAGTCTAAGTGTCGCACCCTATGCCGGTGACATTAGACTCGACTTCTTTTATCCACTACATCGCAACTACTTGCCAAACACCAGCAGCGATCGAGGCAGTTGAGCAAGCAAGCATCAAGGGTAGTGCTCCCCATCAAACAACAACCATCAGACACCAGTACAGATGACATCAACGAACCCCAAGAACCTGTGAGAGACCAAGAAGTACCAGAAGATGTTAAAAACCAACCTTGGACAGCACTCACGATTATTGGAACACAACAGGCAGCAATGGCCACCCAAACATCCAGCTCTCGCACCCTCACAGATAGCAAACAACTCGCTCAGCAACTCACACAAACCACCATCTTGGCCACCACCACGGCTCTCTCAGGAACTGGTGGATGAGGCAGCATCTAGCCCCCGCCCCAAGGAAACCCAGGAGGAAACCCAGGAGGAAACCCCGGAGGAAACCCTGGCAGAGGAAACCCTGGCAGAGGAAACCCTGGCAGAGGAAACCCTGGCAGAGGAAACCCTGGCAGAGGAAACCCCGGAGGCAACCCAGGAGGAGGAGGAGGCGGAAACCCACTGGCGGGAGGAGGACAACCTGCCGGACAACAAGCAGTGCCCCCGGTCGTCCATGGAGAACGTCTCATGGGCGCCCCACCTGTCCACTTCAAAGGCGACCGCACCAGGGCAGAAGAATTCATCGACGAAGTTACTGACCACTTCCTCCTCAATCACCAACACATTCCCTTCCAATCTGCGATCACTAGGGTAGCTTACACCCTCTCACATGTCAAAGGACTGCAAACCGCCATATGGAGGCACAACATGGGGAGGTGGCTCTCCAACCAACCAGACAATCAAGACACCTACGACCAATTCATCACCCAATTCCACGCCCAGTTCATGGACTCTCAAAAGGAACTTAGGGCCAGGAACAAACTTACTAGCTTATGCATGACCTGGCCCCACATCGACCAATACATTGTGGACTTCGAACAACTCATTGGAGAAGCCGGGTATGACAAAGACCACCCCGAAAGCGTCCAACTCTTCCTCTTGCACCTCTCCCCAGGTGTGCTTACCGACACAATGAAAGCCATGGCCCAACAACCGATCAGGACCTATCAAGTCTACAAGGAAATGGCCATCAAAGCCACCCAGTCCCAAGAGATGTTGAAAGCGCTCTTAGGGAACACTGCCGGACGATTCTTCCAGCCCCAAAGGCAAGGGAACCCCCAGCCACAGTACCAAAGGCAGAACTGGAACTATCAACGCCCCCAACAACCCAACAACTATCCCCAACGCCAGTACAACTCCTCGAACGCCCCCTGAAGCATGAACAATGCCTACGTCCCTATGGACCTCGACAGGTCGAGGGCCAACCGACAAGGTAGGAACAACTACCCCGACCGTTGATCCTACGGATGCTCCATGGAAATCGACACCCAAAACCAACCAAGGAACCAGCAAGGGCGTACCAGGCCCCCACCGGGCCCTTGCTTCAACTGCCAGGAAATGGGACACTTTGCCAGGAACTGCCCCCACCGCAACAACCGAGGGAGACCCCAAGGACGACACCCCATGGCCAACCTCATTGACATGGACGACTCCTACAGCAACAACCTGACCAAGTCCACCTCGAGCACCAAATACAATGCTATCCAAGCCCAGATCGTGTCAATGACGCAACAGGAGATGGAAGAGATCACGGCACAGTTTGGAGCGGAGGATTTTCAGGAGGCCTAATTTGTACAGTCTGGATTAGGACCAATAGTGCAGAACATGTATATCTCGCAAATCGACGATTAATGACAGTTTGAGTATATGTTAACTCTGCCAGAAAGAGGACTGAAACCATTGCCCTAGTGGACTGCAGTGCCACAGAGAACTTCATAGACACTGACCACACCTATGCTCTTCAACTCCCCCTCACACGTCTCAAAACCCCAAGGGAGGTCTTCAACGTAGACAAAACCCCAAACAGGCAAGGACCAATCACTCACTACACAGATGCTGCCATTAGAACAGGCAGGAGGACGAGAACCATGAGATTCTTCCTCACACACCTAGGCAGGAACCCCCTCATCTTAGGATACCCCTGGTTCGCAGGAATGGAACCACGGATCACTTGGTCCAAAGGTTGGATCAACTATGACCAACTTCCGATCATGTTCACCCCCATCACGACACCAGCAGAAGGAGCACCCCCCCAGCGCATAAAAAGACTAGTAATCGCAGCCCTAACAGCGGACAGACGACAAACACTAGCCTCAAAACTCGCAGAACACCATGACACCCTGAAGGACGTCTCCTTGCCAAAAGAATATCAGCAACACGCCCAAGTGTTCAGCGAAGAGAAAGCCCAACGCTTCCCAGAACCAAGGATCTGGGACCACGCCATAGAACTCAAAAAGGACACCCCACCGATGCTACCCGGAAAGATTTACACCCTCACCCAAGAAGAAAGAAAGGCACTAAAGAAATCTGTCGAGGAACACCTCAGGAAAGGATACATCGTCCCCTTGAAGAGCCCCTATGCTGCCCCCTTCTTCTTCATCAAAAAGAAAGACGGCAAACTTCGACCAGTACAGGACTACCAACACCTCAATAAATATACCATCCACAACCACTACCCGCTCCCCCTCATCCCAGAGCTTATAGCCCGAGTGCAAGATGCTGCCCTCTTCTCAAAATTCGACGTGCGATGGGGGTACAATAATGTTCGCATCAAAAAGCAGGACCAGTGGAAGGCGGCATTCATCACCAACGAAGGCCTCTTCGAACCGAGGGTCATGTTCTTCGGACTCACCAATTCCCCAGCCACCTTCCAGACAATGATGAATGCGATCTTTGTCGAAGAACTGAGGGAGGACTGGCTTATGATCTATATGGACGACATCCTGATCCACACCCCAAACGACCCAGAAACCCACAGGAGGCAAGTCCACCAGGTACTAACCAAGCTCAAGGACCACGATCTCTACCTCAAACCAGAAAAGTGCCAGTTCGAACAAAAGAAGGTGGAGTTCCTCAGCGTCATCCTGAGTGCAGGGACGGTACAAATGGACCCAATGAAGGTGAAGGGAATCACAGACTGGCCGCCCCCCAAGAACGTCAGAGACATCCGAGCATTTCTGGGATTCACCAGGTTCTACCGATACTTTGTACCCAACTACTCCAGAATCGCATGCCCCCTCATCGAACTAACAAAGAAGACGACCCCATTCCACTGGAGGGAGGCACAAATTAAAGCATTCAAAACCCTCAAAACACTGATGTGCGCCAGGCTGATCCTTCGACAACCAGACTACACCAAACCCTTCTTTGTGGCTACAGACGCCTCAGCTTACGGCGTGGGAGCCATACTCTCGCAGGAGGGAGAAACAAACCCAAGGACACACAAAATCATGTGACACCCAATTGCATACTACTCAGCCACCTTCACCCCCACAGAACAGAACTACGACATCTTTGAAATAGAACTTCTAGCGGTCATGAAAGCCCTACATCACTGGAGACCCCACCTGGCAGCCACAGAGACCCCAGTCACAGTACTGACAGACCACACCAACCTAAACCACTGGAAGACCCCTAAGAAAGTGTTACGAAGTCGCCTAAGCACCCTGTTTAGATGCCCCAATTCACTTTTTCCTCTAAGTCAACTCTTTAGATGCCAAGTCATATAGACGCCTAATCACGTGCACTCATCACATGTATCCTCACGTGCAGTCTCCACATGACTTGCGACTTAGTCATTTCAGCAAGTGTCTGAGTCCCAGCCTCAGCCACCCCCTGTCTTTAATAGGAAGGTACCCTTTCCCACACTTCTCTCTCGCGCTGCAAAGCAACCCCAGATCATTGCACAGTTCCACAGTCTGTAGTACGCAGTTCTGTAGCTCCATAGTAATCTGTAGTTTACCGCAGTAATGTACTACGCATTGCACAGTCATTGCTACACAATGCACAGTCAATGCACAGCCCCCAATCATGTATATAAGGACATAGATACAGGCCAAGTAGCCTCAGACTTGGTCTCTTGTATAGAACTGACACACAGCTATTAGCGCAGTGTAGGCTGTAAAGCACCCACCTTGTGAGGTGTTTGAGTGTATAGCTAGTGCGGGGGATGTGTCGAGTGAATACAATGTATATTGCAGTTTCCTACAGGGGGTTTTTATACCTGGGAGGTCAATAGGTGACCAATACACGTAAAGGGGTGAGTACAGACATCCACAATATCGCGCTTATGGCGATTACATAATGTAGCTACTCTAATATACCCTAATGTAGCAGAAGTGTCTGTAGATATGTACAGTGCCGTGATAAGCACAATAGGGCTTGATCGGCTACTTCTATTACAACCAATGCTTCTAATGATCGGTGCTAAAACGCCTGCCGGATCAGATGATCGGGATAGGCCGGATCACTCTGTTCTATCACTCCCCCTTGCTTAGTGCACCGGAGATGCACGCGTGTGATTTTAAGCAGCTTAGTCAGACGAGTAGAACTGAAGTCCTAACTGCTCTCTAAACTTCTGGAACTTGATGCGGCCCAGATTTTTTGTGAAAAGGTCGGCAGGGTTGGAAGCTCCTTCAATGAAGAAGAGCTTGACTTGTTTCTTTTGAACCATGTCACGAATGAAATGGTAGCGCAAGTCAATGTGTTTAATGCACTTTTCTTGGACGGGGTCAGAGGCAAGAAAGATGGAGCCTTGGTTGTCTCCAAAGAGCGGTATGGGGCTAAGTTCAATACCTAGCTCACTCATTAGGTTTTTAATCCATAAGAGTTGTCTGCTCGTATCAGAGAGCAACATGTATTCCGCTTCAGTGGAAGACAGTGCTACTGTCTTCTGCGCCTGTGAATTCCAAGAGAAAATAGCTCCGGCGAGCTTCACCATGTAGCCTGTAGTAGACTTCCGTGTGTTAGGGTCAGAAGCCCAATCACTGTCGGAGTATGCCATTAAACTGCTGTCAGATGGTCCATCAAAGACCAAGGAGTAGTTGGCAGTACCCAGTAAATAGCGGCAGATGTAGAGTGCTCTATTGAGGTGATCCTCAGAGGGGTTGGCAGAATGTTGTGATAACTTGGTCACCACAAAGGCTATATCTGGACACGTTCCAAGCATTATGTATAGGAGTGAACCTATAACCTGCTGGAACTTAGAACAAAAAGCAGGGTTCGCAGGGGATGTGTTTGGAGAGGGTTAATATCCCTCAGGTAATGGAGTGGGCACTGTGTTAGCGTTTTCCAGGTTAAACCGCTGCAGCACCTTTTGAAGGTAGGCAGTCTGGTCAAGATGAATCTTGCCGTCTTTCCGCTGTATGCACATGTGTAAAAACTCCTGGGCATCGCCCAAATCCCTACATTCCCAAGCCTTCATGAACTGTTCCTTTAGTTTTAGGAGTTTCAGTTTGTCTGCGCCTAGGAATAGGACATTGTCAACATAGATGATTGCAACAATGGTCTTAGACTTGTTTACAAAGAGGCCAGAGTCAGACAGCAAACGAGTGAGGCCTAGAGCGGCCATGGACTTATCAAGGGCCTTCCTGATAAGCTCCGCCTCTGGCACGGAGGGAGGCAAGGTGTTTTACGGATCGACGGACTGGTTGGGATCATGCGATCCCACGACTCCTTACGATACATGCATGGCTCATTGACTCAGACTGGATGACTGAGACTCTTACTGTAACGATGACTGATGGCCCTAGTCTGATTACTGATACACGCATCATGCTGACAGTGTATGATAAGTAGATGACTGATCCCTTACAAACCAACTTAGCAATCAGTTTTAGGACTATTAGTCATACTGGTTCGAACGAGTATATATAGGACTCTATACGGATAGTTGAGCCTTAAGCTCAACTTTGCTTTGCAATTGCAGCCTCTTGTTCACTCCTGTTCACTGCGCGGCTCCTCTCTATTCTTCCATATACACTCCAAGGTCCTTAAAGGCGGACCTTGCCTTCGAAGCCTAGTGATTGTGCTATAACAATCAACACACATCTCAGGAGTCTGAATCACGTGCCTCGGTACGCCTTGGACCGCACACCTTCCTAAACTGTCAAGTGTGCACGAAGCCCTGCTGCGGGCTTAACACAAGTCGAGCTTCTCCTAAAGCCAACCTGGCTGACATACTACTCAACCTCGGGAGAAAACAAAAGCTCTCAAAGAGCCCTGACATCAGGTTCCGAAATAGAACCACAGACGACCTCCCTTTGGAAATACAAGGGAAAGCCTTCTGGTTAGAATCATGAACCGAAGGACGATCAGCATACCACCTCAGAGACGGACTATACATGTACCCTATCAAATACATCAACAGAACCTGGTACAAAATCAGTTGGACCATCGACCAGTGCTATGAAGTTAGCAGGGAAGACGAGATCAAAGACCCACAAGAACTAGGACTAGGAATTAAAAACCAACCATTCCTACTCGCCCCTGATCTCGAACAAATCCACACAGAAATCACTCAAGGAAGTGACGAAACCCCTGAAGCAGAAATCACTTCACCAGTCTCAGACCCGGACATCCCCACAACAGACCAAGCTCATGCACCGGTCATTGAACAACTCACACAAGCCATGGCACAAGCAGCAATCACCATAGCTCACGTACAACCCGCGCCAGCGGTAGGACCAGCACAACCAGCACAACCCCCCGCTGGAGGACAACCAGGCGGTGGAGGAGGGGGAGGAGGGGGAGGAGGAGGAGGCAGAGGCCAACCAGCAGCAGGACCACAAGCTGCAGGACAAGCTGCCGCAGCCCCACCCCGTTCAGAACCTCTAAAAGGGATGATACCCCAAATCTTCGCAGGCGACCGAAAGGACACTGAACGATTCATGCAGCAGTTCGGAGCTTACCAATTCCTCAATCGGCACAACTCCACCTTCACAAATAAAGCCGAAATGGTGGCCTACGCCCTCACCTTTATCAAAGGACCACAAGTCGATGACTGGGCTTATGACATGGCAGACCAATTATCCATTAAAGTGGAAGGGAACCCAGTCACGGGAACTCCCCCAACACACGCCGAAGGAGACCAAGCCCTCTGGGATTGGTTCGCGAGATCCTTCAGAGACGCTTTCACGGATTTGACTAGAAAGCAAGACGCCTATTCCCGCCTCACTAAAATGGAATTAAATATGGATAAAGTCGACACGTCCATTACCCTCTTCAAATGCCTCATCAGAGAAGCAGGATGGGGACCAGATGCAGAAGGAACAATCAAATTGTTCCAAGACATCCTACCTGTCGGACTTCATCGCACCATACGACAACGAGAGATATTGCCCGCCACTCTCGATGAATGGTATGATGCCACCAGAAAAACTGTCCAAAGATGGCAGGACCTCAATGACAACATAGGACCAAAGGGAGGACCGGGCCACATCTCCACTAGGGCCAACAGAATGCGTGGGTACCAAAAGGCGCCCCCACCAAAAAGACAAAGAGACCCCGACGCTATGGATGTTGACACAATCCGCACAACAGGAAAGTTATCTGACGAGGAATGCACCTGCCTCATGAAAGAAGGAAGATGTTTCCGCTGCTGCAAACTAGGACACATGTCACGAGCATGCCCCGAAAAGGGCAAGGACAAAGGAAAAGGCTCCGACCGACCCCGTAGCTCCCAAGGACAATATGTCAAAGACAAGCCCAAGGTCAGAGCTGTGGTAATCAACGAAGACGAGGAGGAAGAACAGCCCAGCGAAGCTGAAACATCAACCACAGCACCACCTTCCTACACAAAAAGGACATCCTTCAATACATCAGAGGGATGTCCATCAAAGACCGCGAAACCCTCTATGAGGAGATGTCCGCCCAGGCGGATTTTTAGGCAGCTCAAAGCCGACGGCCTGGCTTAGAGCAATTGGATTGCAGAACACCATGTACATTAGGAAACTCTCAACTCTGAATATGAATGTTTCTTTCCGAACTTTGCAATCCAAGGCCGACGAATCAGCTCTCATTGACAGTGGAGCCACAGACAACTTTATCGATGAAGAAACATGGAGACGACTGGGAATCGGGAAAAAGGAACTTGCCCGACCAGTCACAGTCCACAATGTCGATGGGACCGAAAACAAACAAGGAAAAATTACACACTACTGTTGGCTCCGTATTGTCAAAGGAGAAAAACATATGCTCCAACGGTTCTACATCACAGCCCTAGGAAAAGACTGCATCATCCTAGGATACCCATTCCTCTATGACTTCAACCCCAAGATCAATTGGAAAACCGGAAAGGTTCTGGGAGAACCAGTACAACTCCAGAGTAGCTGCTACATGCACGTTGCCAAAAGGATCTTCTTCATGCAGCAAGAAGCGGTTAAACAAGTGGGAAAACCAAAGGAAGGAGAGGCCATTTATGTACGATGCACCAACATCGCACAAGAATGGGCCCAGAAGGCGGACCAAAACAAAATTCACCTTACCCTCGACACCATTCCCAAGGAATACCGTAGGCACCAAAAGGTGTTCTCGGAAGAAGAAGTGCGCCGCTTCCCACCCGCACGATCGGAAGACATGACAATCAAACTAAACCCTGATGCACCAAAAGAATTAAACTGCAAGGTGTACCCCCTATCCAAAGATGAATGTGAACTCCTCCAGAAATGGATCCTTGAGGAAGAAGAGTTAGGACAAATCTACGAAGGTCCCTCACCATACACTGCGCCTGTCTACTTCATCAATAAAAAAGACAGTTCAGAAAAGCGGATCATCATGGACTATCGACAACTCAACAAACACACCGTACACGACAACAACCCCTTGCCAAATATCCAATCAGCACTGGAAAGGTTACACAGAAAATTACTCTTCTCAAAGTTCGACATTCACTGGGGCTACAACAACATCCGCATCGCAGAAGAAGACCAACACAAAGCTGCGTTCAAAACCCCACAAGGCACCTAAGTCCCACGTGTCATGTACTTCGGCCTCACCAATGCCCCACCTTTCTTCCAGTGAACCATGCATAGAGATTTCCGTCCCCTGCTCCAAAGGTACCCAGAGAACTTAGGGAACTATATGGATGACTGGTGGATTGCTACCGCTAACGATGAAGAAGGAAAAAGGCTCCACAAACAAATCGTCCACGAATTCCTTGACAAAATGGAAGAATGCTCATACTTCCTAAAGCCGAAAAAGTGTCAATTTGAGAAGGAAGAAATGGAGATTCTAGGATGGCTAGTGGGCGGAGGACGAGTACACATTGACCCGGCCAAGGTACAAGGCATTTCAGAATGGCCCAGAACTCTCCATTTGGTGGAAGAAGTCAGAAAGACACTGGGAGTACTAGGATACCAAAGACCCTTCATCCAAGGCTTCGCGTCCATTGCGAGGCCCTTACACGACCTCACCAAAAAGGGGACCCAATTCAACTGGACCCAAAAGTGCATGGATGCCCTGGACGAACTGATTAAACGGGTAACCATGGAACCAGTCCTTTGGCACCCCGACCCTGCCAAACCATATGAACTCAAAGTAGACGCCTCGGCCTTCACCCTAGGAAGCATCCTCTATCAAAGAGATGACAATAACAAAAGACAAGCGGTCGCCTACCATTCAAAAGCACTAAATCAAGCTGAAAGAAACTACTCCATCGGAGATCGAGAGTTCCTAGCCATTGTCGAAGGCCTTAAACGTGTTCGACACCTAGTTGATAAGCTCCGCCTCTGGTATGGAGAGAGGTGAGGTGTTTTACGGACCGACGGACTGGCTGGGATCACATGATCCCATGACTCCTGTACGATACACGTGTGGCTCACCGATTGGACTGGCTGACTGAGGTTCTTACTGTACCGATGACTAATGACTCTGACTAGGCTGACTGATATGCGCATCATGCTGACAGTGTACTATACGATGACTGAGCATGACTGATGGACTGACAAACCGACTTACCAATCGGTTACAAGACTATTAGTCATACACGATTCGAACCTGTATATATATGACTTCGTACGAACAGTTGAGCCTTAAGCTCGACTTTGCTTTGCAATCGCAGCCTCTTGTACACTCCTGTTTACTGCGCGGCCCCTCTCTACTCTTCCATCTACTCTTCAAAGGTCCTTAAAGGCGGACCTTTGCTTTCGAAGCTTAGTGATTGGGCTATACCAATCAACGCGCATCTCAGGAGTCTGAACACGTGCTCCGGCACGCTTCGGACCGCACACTTTCCTAAACCGTCAGGTGTGTACGAAGCCCTGCTGCAGGCTTAACACAAGTCGAGCTTCTCTTAAGCCAACCTGGCTGACATACTACTCGACCTTGGAAGGAAACGAAAGCTCTCAAAGAGCCCCGATATCCGGTTCAGAAATAGAACCACCGACGATCTCCCTACAGAAATACAGGGAAAAGCCTTCTGGCTGGAATCACGGACCGAGGGACGATCAGCATATCACCTCAAAGAAGGGTTATACACATACCCTATTGAATACATCAACGGAACCTGGTACCGAATCAGTTGGACCATCGACAAGTGCTATGAAGTTAGCAGAGAAGACGAGATCAAAGATCCTCATGAATCAGGACTAGGAACTAAAAGCCAACCGTTCCTACTCGCCCCGGATCTCGAACGAATCCACACAGAAATCACACAAGGAAGTGACGAAGCACCCGAAGCAGGGACCACTTCGCCAACCTCAGATCCAGACATCCCTACGACCGACCAAGCTCACGCACCGGTCATCGAACAACTCACAGCAGCAATGGCAGCAATCGCCGTAGCTCATGTACAACCGGCACAGGTAGCCGGACCAGCACAAGCTCCACAACCAGCAGGAGGACAACCCCAACAACCACCGGCTGGAGGACAACCACCCGCCGGAGGACAACCACCTGCTGGAGGACAACCAGGCGGCAGAGGAAGTGGTGGCGGAGGCGGCGGCGGTGGAGGCCAACCAGCAGCTGGACAGGCAGCAGCAGGACAGGCAGCAGCCGCACCACCCCGCAGCAAAGCTCTCAAGGGAATGATCCCTCAGATCTTCCAAGGAGACAGAAAAGACGCGGAACGATTCATGCAACAATTCGGAGCATATCGCTTCCTTAACCGACATAACTCCACCTTCACCAACAAAGCAGAACAAGTGGCTTATGCCATCACCTTCATCAAAGGACCATTGGTCGACGACTGGGCATATGACATGGCGGACCAACTATCTATCAAGGTAGAAGGAAACCCCACCACAGGAGATCCCCCGACACATGCAGAGAACGACCCCGCCCTCTGGGAATGGTTCGCAAGGGCATTCAGAGACGCCTTCACTGATTCCACCAAGAAATAAGACGCGTACTCTCATCTTACAAAAATGGAGTTAGATGTAGACAAAGTCGACTCCTCCATCACACTCTTCAAACGCCTCATCAGGGAAGCAGGATGGGGACCGGACGCAGAAGGAACAATTAAGCTGTTTCAAGACATTCTGCCGGTTGGACTCCATCGCGTTATCCGCCAACGAGAAACCCTACCAGCAACCATGGAAGAGTGGTATGATGCGACCCGAAAGATGGTCCAAAGGTGGCAAGACCTGAACGATAATATCGGGCCAAAGGGAGGACCAGGTCACATCTCGACCAGAGCCAACAGGATGCAGAGCTATCAGAAACCCTCTCCGCCCAAACGACAAAAAGATCCGAACACAATGGACATCGATGCCATCCGTACCGTGGGAAAGCTAACAGATGAAGAGCACACCAAGCTAATGAAGGAAGGAAGGTGCTTCCGCTGTCGCAAATTGGGACACATGTCCCGAGCCTGCCCCGACAAAGGCAAAGGAAAAACCCCCGATCGACCCCGCAGCTCCCAAGGGCAATACACCAAAGAAAAGCCCAAGGTCCGAGCTGCAGTAATCAATGAAGACGAGGAAGAGGAACAACACAGCGAAGCTGAAACCTCGACCACCGCACCTCCTTCCTACACCAAAAAGGATGTCCTCCAGTACATAAGGGGGATGACTATTGAAGACCGAGAGAACCTCTACGAGGAGCTATCGGCCAAGGCGGATTTTTAGGAAGCTCAAAGCCGACGGTCTGGCTTAGAGCAACAGGATTGCAAGATACAATGTACATTAGGAAACTCTCGACTCTGAATATGAATGTTTCTTTCTGCACCTCGCAATCCAAGGCCGACGAATCTGCCCTCATAGACAGTGGCGCCACCGACAACTTCATCGACGAAGACACCTGGAAACGACTTGGGATAGGACATAAAGAACTGGCTAGACCGGTTACCGTCCACAATGTCGACGGCACAGAAAACAAACAAGGAAAAATCACCCACTACTGCTGGCTACGCATCGTCAAAGGGGACAAACATATGCTCCAAAGGTTCTACATCACAAGCCTAGGAAAAGATCGCATCATCCTAGGATACCCCTTCCTTTACGATTTCAACCCAAAAATCAACTGGAAGACAGGAAAGGTTTCAGGGGACTCGGTACAGCTTCAAAGCAGCCGATACATGCATGTCGCCAAGAACATCTTCTTTATGCAAAGAGAGGCGATCAAACAACTAGGAAAACCCAAGGAAGACAAAGCCATTTACATGCGACGAACCAATATCGCACAAGAATGGGCCCAAAAGGCGGATAAGGATAAAATCCACCTTACCATTGACACCATCCCAAAAGAATACCAAAAACACCAAAAGGTATTCTCCGAAGAAGAAGCACGATGCTTCCCCCCTGCAAGGTCGGAAGACATGACGATCAAATTGACTCCAGATGCACCGAAGGAGTTAAACTGTAAAGTGTACCCCCTATCCAAAGACGAACGAGAACTCCTACAAAACTGGATTCTCGAAGAAGAAGAACTAGGACGAATCTACGAAGGACCTTCCCCTTACACGGCACCCGTCTACTTCATTAACAAAAAAGACAGCTCGGAGAAGAGGATTATCATGGACTACCGACAACTAAACAAGTACACAGTCTGAGATAACAATCCCCTACCCAATATCCAGTCTGCACTAGAAAGGCTTCATGGCAAACTGCTGTTCTCAAAGTTCGACATTCGTTGGGGATATAATAACATACGCATTGCTAAGGAAGACCAAACCAAAGCAGCGTTCAAAACTCCCCAAGGCACCTACGTTCCTCGAGTCATGTACTTTGGGCTCACGAATGCACCCCCTTTCTTCCAATGAACCATGCATCGAGATTTCCGCCTGCTACTCCAAAAGTATCCCGAAAACCTAGGAAACTATATGGACGATTGGTGGGTAGCCACGGCCAACGACGAAGAAGGCCGCCAATTACACAAACAAATCGTCCACGACTTTCTCGACAAAATGGAAGAATGTTCCTACTTCCTGAAGCCGAAGAAATGTCAATTCGAAAAGGATGAAATGGAAATCCTCGGATGGCTCGTAGGAGGAGGACGAGTACGTATCGACCCGGCTAAAGTAAAAGGGATATCAGAATGGCCCAGGACCCTCAAATCAGTAGAAGAAGTCAGAAAGACCCTAGGAGTGCTCGGCTACCAGCGACCTTTCATCCAAGGATTTGCAGCGATAGCCCGACCGCTACACGACCTCACCAAGAAGGGAACCCCTTCCATCTGGACCGAAAAATGCACAGAAGCGTTGAATGAACTTATCACGCGAGTTACCACTGAACCAGTCCTTTGGCATCCAAATCCCGCCAAACAATATGAACTCGAAGTCGATGCCTCTGCTTTCGCACTCGGGAGCATCCTCTACCAAAGAGATGACGACAACAAACGGCGAGCAGTGGCCTATCATTCAAAGGCACTAAATGCAGCAGAAAGAAACTACTCCATTGGAGACAGAGAATTTCTGGCCATCATAGAAGGCCTGAAACGCGTACGACACCTAGTAATGGGATCACCCCACAAATTGATCATCTACACAGATCACGACAACCTCTGCTACTACCGGCACCCACAAAAATTGAACAGACATGTAGCTCGATACATTGCATTCCTGGCTGACTTCGACTTCGAATTAGTCCATCTCCCTGGCAAGCGAAATCAAGCAGATCCCCTATCCCGACGTCCAGACCATGACGACGGATCTGCAGACAATGAAGAGACCACAGCTCTGCCAAACGAACTCTTCGCCAGAGCAATTGAAATCTCTATACTGGAACAACAGGTCCATCAACTACAGAAGACAAACAGCGAACTATGTCAAAAGTGGAAGAAAAAGCACGGCATCTATCAAGACGAATGGAAGGTCTGGTGGAAGGCGGGATCCTTAGTGGTCCCTGAAGACACACAACTCCGACGCATGTTCCTCCAGGAATACCACGATACTCCGACATCAGGACATCCCGGAGTCTGGAAGACCTACTTGATGCTAAAACAAGATTACTGGTGGCCCACGATCCATAAAGACGTGGAAGATTACGTCAGAGGGTGCGCCACCTGCCAGGCGGTAAAAACAATCACCCACCGCAACATGCCCCCCATTGCGCCGATCGGCCCTGGCGAAGACACAACGCCCTTCGCCACTATCACAGTCGATTTCATCACGAAATTACCTGACTCACGCGGCTGTGATACAATTCTCACCATTACCGATCACGACTGCACAAAGGCCGTAATTCTGATCCCATGTAGAGAAGACATGGGGAGTGAGGAGGTCGCAAGGCTCTTCCGAGACCACGCGTTTCCCTACACTGGAATTCCAAAAAGAATTATCTCAGACAGAGACACGCGGTTCACCTCGCAATTCTTCAAGGAACTTTGTGCCCAACTCGAAATCAAACAAAACATGAGTTCGGCCTACCACCCTCAAACAGACGGACAATCGGAACAAACGAACCAGACGGTGGAAACAATACTGAGGATCTTCTGCAATCACCAGCAGGATAACTGGGCTGACTGGCTCAAAGTCGCCCAGTATATGATAAACTCCCGTCCTTCGTCAACCACAAAGAAACCCCCGTACGAGCTATGGATGGGATTCATTCCCCGCACCCATCAACCCACGCGTGTCAGAAATGTACCGGCAATAGAAGAACGGAAGTCCCAACTTCTAGAAGCAAGGAAAAATGCCCAAGAAGCCATTAGCAAGGCACAATCCCTCTGGACCAAAGATCCACACTTCCAAAGATACCGCGTGGATCAGAAGGTCTGGTTGGAAGGAACCCACTTACGAACGACACACCCCACTATGAAGTTAAGGGCCAAACACTTTGGACCCTTCAAAATCACAGAAGTACTGAGCGCCGTAACGTACAGGCTGGACCTCCCAACTGCGTGGAAAATCCACAACGCATTCCACGCGGCTGTTCTTCACTGTTAAGCCTGCAGCGGGGCTTCGTGCACACCTGACGGTTTAGGAAAGTGTGCGGTCCGAAGCGTGCCGGAGTACGTGTTCAGACTCCTGAGATGCGCGTTGATTGGTATAGCCCAATCACTAAGCTTCGAAGGCAAAGGTCCGCCTTTAAGGACCTTCAAAGTGTAGATGGAAGAGTAGAAGGGAGCCACGCAGTAGACAGGAGTATACAAGAGGCTGCGATTGCAAAGCAAAGTCGAGCTTAAGGCTCAACTGTTCGTACGGGGTCGTATATATACATAGTCGAACCTAGTATGACTAATAGTCTCAGAACCGGTTGCTAAGCCGGTTTGTAAGGGATCAGTCATCCATCCTATCGTACAGTAAGCATGATGCGCTTGTGAGTCATCCATCAGTCCGTCATCAGTCAGCGGTACAGTAAGAGCCTCAGTCAGCCAGTCCAGTCGAGGAGCCACGCGTGTATCGTATGTGAGTCATGGGATCACGTGATCCCAGCCAGTCCTGTCGGTCCGTAAAACACCTCACCTCTCTCCGTACTAGAGATGGAGCTTATCACCACCCTCCCCTCAAAGGAGCGCTTCCACGTGCTAATCGGATCCCTCGTTGTCGCCGGGGATGTAGTCGTAGGGCGGTGAAGGGGAGCGAGGGGCATAGGAAGGGCCCGCGTTCTCAAACTCGTCCAGGACGACTTGAGTGATTGCCTGGCGCATGGCAATCCCCGCGCTGCTAAGTTCCCCTTTACAGAGGTCGTCGCATCCCGCGTTATTGTGGTCGTACTCAATCTCGCGTTCTTCCTGAGTGAGGTAGCGAGCGTGGCGTTGGCGTGTGAGATAGTGGCTGTTGGCGTGGCGGCGGCAGCCTCCGTAAGGACAGGTATCCGGCATTTGGTTCCGGAAGAAGCGGTGGTGGCGGGGGACCCTGGCACCAGCCAGACGCCATGATCGAGCAGAGGTGATGGGGTGTCTCGCAATGAGTGGAGAGGTGATCGTACCAAGGACAGTAAGAGCAACATTTGCGCTCTTCGAACTCCTCTTGGGCCAGGGCATCATCGGTGGCATTCTCGCTGTTCCAAGAAACTCTACTGCCCGCTCCTCCTCTCAGCCAAGAATCAGGTCGTGTCACAACGTTGGTGTGGTAAGGGGCGACGTTGCGTTGGACGTGTCGGTGTCGCCATGCCAGTTCGCCTCTCTGATCATCTTCATCCACTAACTTCAAGAGCTGCTCTCGTGCGTTGGCCCGGATGAGCCGTTGACGAACCGCTTTAGTTCGGCCTACGTGAGCGAGTTGGTATATGCCAAACTCGGCTCTCCTCTTCTGTGCATAGGCCTCCAAGGCTTGGACTTCGCGGAGACAAAGGGCCAACTTGCGTTTGTCGGCTTCGAGGTTTCGAAGACGGATGATGTCCGCCTTGACCCCGTAGTCCCCTAAGTCTTTGATTGCCCTTTCCATTGGGCCTCCTATCATTCTCTCCTCCGTTAACAGCGTAAAGTGTCTGTCGTCCTGGTAGTTGGCGGGTGCCGCCCAAGATGCTGGAGCGGCTTCCAAGACCTCGGCATAGATGGGTCTTCTGTTTCCCATAGTCCCATAAATGGTGGGTTCCCCTGTGATATTGTCGACCCGGAAACGTATGTACCTCGCGTCCACCTTGACAGTGGGTTCCGCCTCAGTTGCTGGGATTTTGATGGAGGTCCGGTGGATTTCTGACTGGAATCTAATCCAGTCATCGCCGGGATGCGTCTGTACAAGGTCGTCGACGTCGATCTCGAGGGTGTAGTGTGACGGGAAGCTATGCATGGAAGTTGCGGGGGAGGAACCTGAGTTTGTGCTCGAGACAGATGACAGTGGAGTGGCTACGCAGTGTATGAGGTTGGTCTCGGGGTCTCGCACTAGGGGGTGGTCGGCTTCTTCCTGCCTTTCTAACATTAGCTGAGCCGCTGCCAGCCCTGTGGCTGAGTAGAATAGTCTTTCTCGTGTGAAGCTACTCAGACCCCGGACCTGGTTACGTGGGTCGTCAGGGTTGTCTTGGGGTAGTGGGCCGGTACGAGGGGGAATGGGAAGTGGCTCGGGGCTGGGGACCCGGCTTGGTCCGTGTACACTGTATAGTGAGGGCAAGAGGCGTAGGTATTCTTCGAGTCCAAAGCTGGGGGGTGCGTCCGTCGGTGGAGCATATTCTGGCTCTTCAGGGAAGGCCGGTGGTGGTTCCGTGGTGGGATGGAGGGAGGCTTCCAATATTGCTACCTCTTCCGTATCGACCGCTAGCATGGCGTTGCGAGTAGTGGGGGAGGGAGAGCTGTACTGTGAGGACATCAGAGATAGATTTTCGAATTGAGAACACAATGTAGTGATGTCGGGGAGTGGTGAGAACTCCATGGTCGACCCTTGGGGGTTTATAACCATTCTCCGGATGGCCTTGGGGTTCTTATCGTGGAACTCCTTCACCTTAGCGGAGGCGTTGCTCAGATTCCTTTTTGGTTCCCAGGAGTCGTGGGCTTCGGAGAATCCTTTCCACCGGACAAGATACTGTAACGTTTTTGCTCTTCCCGTTCGCCTCGAGGCTAGCACGTTGTCCACTTCCCACTCCTCGTGTCCTTCGATCAGGTCAGGAGGTGCCTCGGGGAAGTTAGGTCCATGTGGTTCCGTTTCCTTATATGGGTGGAGGACGGCCGCATGAAATGCATTATGGATCCTCCACACGGCTGGGAGGTCTAGCCTGTACGTTACGGCGCTGAGTACTTCCGTCACTTTGAAGGGTCCAAAATGTTTGGCCCTTAATTTCATTGTGGGGTGTGTTGTTCGTAGATGGGTCCCTTTCAACCAGACCTTCTGATCCACTCGATATCTTTGGAAGTGTGGGTTCTTGGTCCAAAGGGATTGCGCCTTGCTGATGGCTTCTTGGGCGCTTTTCCTGGCTTCTAGAAGTTGGGATTTCCTTTCTTCAATTGCCGGTACGTTCCCGACACGCGTGGGTTGGTGAGTGCGGGGGATGAATCCCATCCATAATTCGTACGGGGGTTTCTTTGTGGTTGATGAAGGACGGGAGTTTATCATGTACTGGGCGATTTTGAGCCAATCCGCCCAGTTATCCTGCTGGTGATTGCAGAAGATTCTCAGTATTGTCTCCACTGTCTGGTTTGTTCGTTCCGACTGTCCGTCTGTTTGAGGGTGGTACGCGGAGCTCATATTTTGTTTGATGTCCAACTGGGCGCAGAGTTCCTTGAAGAATTGCGACGTGAACCGTGTGTCCCTGTCCGAGATGATTCTTTTAGGAATTCCAGTGTAGGGGAATGCGTGGTCTCTGAAGAGCCTCGCTACTTCCTTGCTTCCCATATCTTCCCGACACGGAATCAGGATTACGGCCTTCGTGCAGTCGTGATCGGTGATGGTGAGAATTGTATCACAGCCGCGTGAGTCGGGTAATTTCGTAATGAAATCAACTGTGATAGTGGCGAAGGGTGTTGTGTCTTCACCAGGACCGATCGGCACAATGGGGGGCACGTTGCGGTGGGTGATTGTTTTTACCGCTTGGCAGGTGGCGCACCCTCTGACGTAATCTTCGACATCTTTATGGATTGTAGGCCACCAGTAATCTCGTTTTATCATCAGGTAGGTCTTCCAGACTCCGGGATGTCCCGATGTCGGAGTATCGTGGTACTCCTGGAGGAACGTGCGTCGGAGTTGTACGTCTTCAGGGATCACTAAGGATCCTGCCTTCCACCAGACCTTCCATTCATCTTGATAGATGCCATGCTTCTTCTTCCATTTTTGGCATAGTTTGCTGTTTGCCTTCTGCAGTTGATGGACCTGTTGTTCCAGGATAGAGATTTCAATTGCTCTAGCGAAGAGTTCGTTTGGTAGGGCTGTGGTTTCTTCGTTGTCTGTCGACCCGTCATCGTGATCAGGTCGTCGGGAGAGGGGGTCGGCTTGATTCCTCTTTCCCAGTAGATGGACTAGTTCAAAATCAAAATCTGCTAGAAACGCGATGTAGCGGGCCACGTGTCTGTTCAACTTTTGAGGGTGTCGATAGTAGCGAAGATTGTCGTGGTCTGTATAGATTGTCAGCTTGTGGGGTGATCCCATCACGAGGTGTCGGACGCATTTAAGGCCTTCAATGATGGCTAGGAATTCTCGATCTCCAATAGAGTAATTCCTTTCCGCTGCGTTCAGTGCTTTTGAATGGTAGGCCATTGCCCGTCGCTTGTTGTTGTCATCTCTTTGGTAAAGGATACTGCCAAGTGCGAAGGCAGAGGCGTCGACTTCCAGTTCGTATGGTTTGGCTGGGTTTGGGTGCCAAAGGACCGGTTCAGTGGTTACTCGTGTGATGAGTTCGTCTAGTGCTTCCGTACACCTTTTAGTCCAGATGAAGGGAGTTCCTTTTTTCGTAAGGTCGTGTAGAGGTCGGGCTATGGATGCGAATCCTTGGATGAAGGGTCGCTGGTAGCCTAACACACCTAGGGTTTTTCTTACTTCTTCTACGGACTTGAGCGTTCGTGGCCATTCCGAGATCCCCTTTACTTTAGCTGGGTCGATGCACACTCGTCTGCCTCCTACTAGCCATCCAAGAATTTCCATTTCTTCCTTTTCGAATTGACATTTCTTTGGTTTTAGGAAGTAGGAGCATTCTTCCATTTTATCAAGAAAGTCGTGGACAATTTGCTTGTGTAGTTGGTGGCCTTCTTCGTCGTTGGCAGTGGCCACCCACCAGTCGTCCATATAATTTCCTAGGTTTTCAGGATATTTTTGAAGCAGGGGGCGAAAGTCTCGGTGCATCGTTCATTGGAAGAAAGGAGGTGTGTTTGTGAGCCCGAAGTACATGACTCGAGGAACGTAGGTGCCTTGGGGAGTTTTGAACGCTGCTTTGGTTTGGTCTTCCTCAGCAATGCGTATGTTATTATATCCCCAGCAGATGTCGAATTTTGAGAACAGCAGTTTGCCATGAAGCCTTTCTAGCACAGACTGGATATTGGGTAGGGGATTGTTGTCTCGGACTGTGTACTTGTTTAGTTGTCGGTAGTCCATGATAATCCTTTTCTCCGAGCTGTCCTTTTTGTTGATGAAGTAGACGGGTGCTGTGTAGGGGGAAGGTCCTTCGTAGATTCGTCCGAGTTCTTCTTCTTCAAGGATCCATTTCTCTAGCAGTTCTTGTTCGTCTTTAGACAAGGGGTATACCTTGCAGTTTAGTTCCTTTGGTGCGTCGGTGGTCAGTTTGATGGTCATGTCTTCTGACCTTGCCGGTGGGAAGCGCCGTGCTTCCTCTTCTGAGAAGACCTTTTGATGTCTTCGGTATTCCTTTGGGATGGTGTCGATGGTGAGGTGGATTTTATCCTTATCCGCCTTTTGGGCCCATTCTTGTGCGATGTTGGTCCGTCACACGTAGATGGCTTCGTCTTCCTTGGGCTTTCCTAGTTTTTTGATCGCCTCTCTCTGCATAAAGAAGATGTTCTTGGCGACATGCATGTATCGGCTGCTTTGAAGCTGTACCGAGTCCCCTGAAACCTTTCCTGTCTTCCAGTTGATTTTTGGGTTGAAATCGTAAAGGAAAGGGTATCCTAGGATGATGCGATCTTTCCCTAGGCTTGTGATGTAGAATCTTTGGAGCATATGTTTGTCTCCTTTGACAATGCGTAGCCAGCAGTAGTGGGTGATCTTTCCTTGCTTGTTTTCTGTGCCGTCGACATTGTGGACGGTAACTGGTCTAGCCAGTTCCTTGCGTCCTATCCCAAGTCGTTTCCAGGTATCTTCATCGATGAAGTTGTCGGTGGCGCCACTATCTATGAGGGCGGATTCGTCGGCCTTGGATTGCGAAGTGCGAAAAGAAACATTCATATTCAGAGTCGAGAGTTTCCTAATGTACATCGTATCTTGCAATCCCGTTGCTCTCAGCCAGACCGTCGGCTTTGAGCTTCCTAAAAATCTGCTTTGGCCGATAGCTCCTCATAGAGGTTCTCTCGGTCTTCAATAGTCATTCCCCTTATGTGCTGGAGGATGTCCTTTTTGGTGTAGGAAGGAGGTGCGGTGGTCGAGGTTTCAGCTTCGCTATGCTGTTCCTCTTCCTTGTCTTCATTGATTACCGCGGCTCGGACCTTGGGCTTTTCTTTGGTGTACTGCCCTTGGGAGCTGCGGGGTCGATCAGGAGTTTTTCCTTTGCCTTTGTCGGGGCAGGCTCTGGACATGTGTCCCAATTTGCGGCAGTGGAAGCACCTTCCTTCCTTCATTAGTTTGGTGTGTTCTTCATCGGTTAGCCTTCCAGTAGTACGGATGGCGTCGATGTCCATTGTGTTCGGGTCTTTTTGTCGTTTAGGCGGAGAGGGTTTTTGATAACTCCTCATTCGATTGGCTCTGGTTGAGATATGGCCGGGTCCTCCTTTGGGTCCAATGTTATTATTCAGGTCTTGCCACCTCTGGACGGTTTTTCGGGTTGCATCGTACCACTCTTCCATGGTTGCTGGTAGGGTTTCTCGTTGGCGGATAACACGATGGAGTCCGACCGGCAGGATGTCTTGGAACAGTTTGATCGTTCCTTCTGTGTCTGGTCCCCATCCTGCTTCCCTGATGAGACGTTTGAAGAGTGTGATGGAGGAGTCGACTTTGTCCACGTCCAATTCCATTTTTGTGAGGCGGGAGTACGTGTCTTGTTTCTTGGTGGAATCGGTAAAGGCGTCTCTGAACGCTCTTGCAAACCATTCCCAGAGGGCTGGGTCGTTTTCTGCATGCGTCGGGGGGTCTCCTGTGGTTGGGTTTCCTTCTACCTTGATAGATAGTTGGTCCGCCATATCGTACGCCCAATCGTCGACCAATGGTCCTTTGATAAAGGTAATGGCATAAGCCACCTGTTCTGCCTTGTTTGTGAAGGTGGAGTTATGTTGGTTAAGGAAGCGGTATGCTCCGAACTGTTGCATAAAACGTTCCGCATCTTTTCTGTCTCCTTGGAAGATTTGGGGAATCATCCCTTTGAGGGCTTTGCTGCGGGGTGGTGCGGCTGCTGCCTGTCGCTGCTGCCTGTCCGGCTGCTGCTTGGCCAGCTGCTGCTTGGCCTCCGCTGCCTCCTCCGCTGCCGCCTCCACCGCCTCCACCGCTGCCTCCGCCTGGTTGTCCTCCGGCGGGTGGTTGTTGGGGTTGTCCTCCTCCTGCTGGTTGTCCTCTAGCTGGTTGTGGAGCCTGTGCTGGTCCGGCGACCTGTGCTGGTTGTACATGAGCTACGGCGATTGCTGCCATTGCTGCTGTGAGTTGTTCAATGACCGGTGCGTGAGCTTGGTCGGTTGTGGGGATGTCTGGGTCTGAGGCTGGTGAAGTAGGTTTTGCTTCAGGTGCTTCGTCACTCCCTTGTGTGACTTCTGTGTGGATTCGTTCGAGGTTGGGGGCAAGTAGGAACGGTCGGTTTTTAGTTCCTAGTCCTGATTCGTGAGGATCTTTGATCTCGTCTTCTCTGCTAACTTCGTAGCACTCGTCGATGGTCCAACTGATTTTGTACCAGGTTCCGTTGATGTATTCAACAGGGTATGTGTATAACCCGTCTTTGAGGTGATATGCTGATCGTCCCTCGGTCTGTGATTCTTGCCAGTAGGCCTTTCCCTGTATTTCTGTAGGGAGGTCGTCGGTGGTTCTATTTCTGAACCGAATGTTGGGGCTCCTTGAGAGCTTTTGTTTCCTTCTGAGGTCGAGTAGTATGTCAGCCAGATTGGCTTAAGAGAAGCTCGACTTGTGTTAAGCCTGCAGCGGGGCTTCGTGCACACCTGACGGTTTAGGAAAGTGTGCGGTCCGAAGCGTGCCGGAGTACGTGTTCAGACTCCTGAGATGTGCGTTGATTGGTATAGCCCAATCACTAAGCTTCGAAGGCAAAGGTCCGCCTTTAAGGACCTTCAAAGTGTAGATGGAAGAGTAGAAGGGAGCCGCGCAGTAGACAGGAGTATACAAGAGGCTGCGATTGCAAAGCAAAGTCGAGCTTAAGGCTCAACTGTTCGTACGGGGTCGTATATATACATAGTCGAACCTAGTATGACTAATAGTCTCAGAACCGGTTGCTAAGCCGGTTTGTAAGGGATCAGTCATCCATCCTATCGTACAGTAAGCATGATGCGCTTGTGAGTCATCCATCAGTCCGTCATCAGTCAGCGGTACAGTAAGAGCCTCAGTCAGCCAGTCCAGTCGAGGAGCCACGCGTGTATCGTATGTGAGTCATGGGATCACGTGATCCCAGCCAGTCCGTCGGTCCGTAAAACACCTCACCTCTCTCCGTACTAGAGATGGAGCTTATCATTCACCCATATAAGGAGACGGAGCTCCATGGACCTAACTTTCCTGAGGCACCTCCTGACCTGATCGAAGGGCACGAGGAGTGGGAAGTGGACAACGTGTTAGCCTCAAGGCGAACAGGAAAGGCAAGGACGCTACAGTATCTTGTCCGGTGGAAAGGATTCTCCGAAGCCCATGATTCCTGGGAACCAAAACGGAATCTGGGCAATGCCTCCGTCATGGTGAAAGAATTCCACGATAAGAACCCCAAGGCCATCCGGAGAATGGTTATAAACCCCCAGGGATTGACCATGGAGTCCTCACCACTCCCCGACATCACTACATTGTGCTCACAATTCGAAAACCTATCCCTGATGTCCTCACAGTACAGCTCTCCCTCCCCGGCCACTCGCAACGCCATGCTAGCGGTTGACACGGAGGAGGTAGCAATATTGGAAGCCTCCCTCCACCCTACCACAGAACCACCACCGGCTTTCCCCGAAGAACCAGACTATGCTCCACCGACAGACACACCCCCCAGCTTCGGGCTGGAAGAATATTTGCGACTATCACCGTCGCTCTACAGCGTCCACGGACCAAGCCGCATCCCCAGCCCCGAACCACTTCCCATTCCCCCTCGCACAGACCAGTTGCCCCAGAACGACCCCGATGACCCACGTAACCGAGTCCGGGGCCTGAGCAGCTTCGCCCGGGAAAGACTCTTTTACTCAACGACAGGGCGGGCAGCGGCCCAGCTCATGTTAGAGCGACAGGAAGAGGCTGACCACCCTCTGGTACTGGACCCCGAGACTAACGAGGTCCACCGTGCCGCCACCCCGCTGTCTTCCGTCTCGAGCACAGACTCGGGCTCCTCCCCCGCCACGTCCATGCACAGTTTCCCATCACACTACACCCTCGAGATCAACGTTGACAACCTCGTACAAACGCACCCCGGCGACGACTGGATTAGATTCCAGTCAGAAATCCACCGAACTTCCATCAAAATCCCAGCAACCGAAGCAGAACCCACGGTCAAGGTAGATGCGAGGTACATACGCTTCCGGATCGACAGCATCACAGGAGAACCCACCATCTACAGGACTATGGGAAACGGAAGACCTATCTACGCCGAAGTCTTGGAAGCCGCTCCGGCATCTTGGGCGGCACCAGCCAATTACCAAGATGACAGACATTTCACATTGCTAACAGAAGAGAGGATGATAGGAGGCCCGATGGAAAGGGCAATCGAAGATCTGGGGGACTACGGAGTCAAGGCAGATATCATCCGTCTTCGAAACCTCGAAGCCGACAAACGCAAGTTGGCCCTCTGTCTCCGCGAAGTTCAAGCTTTGGAAGCTTACGCACAGAAGAGGAGAGCTGAGTTTGGTATGTACCAACTCGCTCACATCGGCCGAACCAAAGCGGTCCGGCAACGGCTCATCCAGGCCAACGTGCGAGAACGGCTCTTGGAACTGGTGGACAAGGACGATCAAAGAGGCGAACTGGCATGGCGACACCGATGAGTCCAACGTAACATGGCGCCCTACCACACTAATATCGTCACACGACCCGATTCTCGACTAAGAGGAGGAATGAGCAGCAGAATCTCTTGGAACAGCGAGAACGCCACCAACGACGCCTTGGCCCGAGAAGAGTTCGAAGAGCGCAAGTGCTGCTCTTATTGCCCGTGGTACGACCACCTTTCCACCCACTGTGAAACGCCCCACCATCTCTGCTCGATCTCGGCATCAGGCTGGTGCCAAGTCCCCCGCCACCACCGCTTCTTCCGGAACCAGATGCCGGATACCTGCCCCTATGGAGGCCGCCGCCGCCACGCCAACGGCCATTATCTCACATGTCAATGCCATGCTCGCTACCTCACTCAGGAGGAACGCGAGATCGAGTACGACCATAACAACGCGGGATGCGACAACCTCTGCAAAGGGGAACTCAGCAGCGCGGGGATTGCCATGCGTCAGGCAATCACCCAGGTCATCTTAGACGAGTTCGAGAACGCGGGCCCCTCTTACGCCCCTCGTTCCCCTTCTCCCAATTATGACTATGTCCCCGGTGACAACGAGGGATCAGACTAGCGCGTGGAAGCGCTTCTTTGAGGGGAGGGTGGTGATAAGCTCCGCCTCTGGTACGGAGAGAGGTGAGGTGTTTTACGGACCGACGGACTGGCTGGGATCACGTGATCCCATGACTCCTGTATGATACACGTGTGGCTCACCGATTGGACTGGCTGACTGAGGTTCTTACTGTACCGATGACTGATGACTCTGACTAGGCTGACTGATATGTGCATCATGCTGACAGTGTACTATACGATGACTGAGCATGACTGATGGACTGACAAACCGACTTACCAATCGGTTACAAGACTATTAGTCATACACGATTCGAACCTGTATATATATGACTTCGTACGAACAGTTGAGCCTTAAGCTCGACTTTGCTTTGCAATCGCAGCCTCTTGTACACTCCTGTTTACTGCGTGGCCCCTCTCTACTCTTCCATCTACTCTTCAAAGGTCCTTAAAGGCGGACCTTTGCTTTCGAAGCTTAGTGATTGGGCTATACCAATCAACGCACATCTCAGGAGTCTGAACACGTGCTCTGGCACGCTTCGGACCGCACACTTTCCTAAACTGTCAGGTGTGCACGAAGCCCCGCTGCGGGCTTAACACTAGTCATGGGAACACCCCATAAACTCACAATCTATATAGACCACGACAACCTCCGTTACTATCGGCACCCCCAAAAGTTGAACCGACGCGTGGCTCGCTACATTGCGTTCCTGGCAGACTTCAACTTCAAACTTGTACACCTCCCCAGAAAAAGAAACCAAGCAGACCCACTATCTAGACACCCCGATCACGACGATGGGTCGACAGATAATGAAGAAACCACTGCACTCCCAAATGAACTATTTGCAAGAGCAATTGAAATCACCATCCTGGAGCACCAGGTCCACCAATTGCAAAAGGAAAACCACGAGCTCTGCCTGGCATGGAAAAAGAAATACGGGATCTACCAAGACAAGTGGAAGGTCTGGTGGAAAGCCAGATCCTTAGTTGTCCTAGACAACAGACAATTGCGATGCACCTTCCTCCAGGAGTACCATGACACGCCTACATCCGGGCACCCAGGAGTCTGGAAGACTTACCAAGCACTGAGACGTGACTACTGGTGGCCAAACTTACACAAGGACATAGAAGACTACGTAAAGGGGTGTGCAACCTGCCAAGCGGTGAAAACCATCACACACCGAAACATACCCCCCATTGCACCGATCGGACCAGGGGAAGACACAACCCCTTTCGCCACCATCACTGTCGACTTCATTACAAAACTACCAGAATCACGTGGCTGTGATACAATTCTCACCATCACCGATCACGACAGCACTAAGGCGGTGATTCTGATCCCATGCCGAGAAGATATGGGGAGCAAGGAAGTCGCAAGGCTCTTCAGAGATCATGCCTTTCCCTATACTGGAATTCCCAAAAGAATCATCTCTGACAGAGACATGCGGTTCACGTCACAATTCTTCAAAGAACTCTGTGCCCAACTAGAGATCAAACAAAACATGAGTTCGGCGTATCACCCCCAAACTGACGGACAATCCGAACGAACGAACCAAATGGTGGAAACAATCCTATGGATCTTCTGCAACCACCAACAAGACAACTGGGCAGATTGGCTTAAAGTGGCCCAGTACATGATCAACTCCCGTCCCTCTTCAACCACAAAGAAACCCCCTTATGAGTTATGGATGGGGTTCATTCCTTGCACCCATCAACCCACACGTGTCGGAAATGTGCCGGCAATAGAAGAACAGAAATCCCAGCTTCTAGAAGCCAGAAAGGGCGCTCAAGAAGCCATCAGCAAGGCACAATCCCTCTGGGCAAAAGATCCACATTTCCAACGATACCGCGTGGATCAGAAGGTCTGGTTAGAAGGGACCCACCTCCGCATGACGCATCCAACCACCAAATTAAGGGCCAAACGCTTCAGACCCTTCAAGATTACGGACGTACTCAGTGCCGTGACATATAGGCTAGATCTTCCACCTGCATGGAAAATCCACAACGCGTTCCACGCAGCTGTCCTCCACCCCTACAAGGAAACGGAACTCCACAGACCTAACTTCGTTGAGACACCACCTGATCTAGTGGAAGGACACGAGGAATGGGAAGTGGACAACATGTTGGCCTCAAGGCACACCGGCCGGAAGAAAATGTTGCAATACCTGGTCAGGTGGAAAGGATTTTCGGAAGCGCACGACTCTTGGGAACCAAAAAGGAATTTGGGTAATGCCTCCCTCAAAATGAAGGAATTCCATGATAAGAACCCAAAAGCCATTTGCCAAATGGTTATAAACCCCCAAGAGGTCGCAATGGAGGCCTCACCACTCCCGGACATCTCTTCCCTTTGCACCCAATTCGAAAACTTGTCCCTCATATCCTCTCGTTACAGCTCACCATCCCCGGCCACCCGCAATGCCATGTTAGCGGTTGACACTGAAGAAGTAGTGGTGTTAGAAGCATCGCTCCACCCTATGACAGAAGCACCCCCAGCCTTCCCAAAAGAACCAGAATACGCCCCACCAAGGGAGGAACCCCCAAATATCGACAGAGGCGCGTATCTATGCCTGTTGCCCTCAGGTTACAGTCTCCACCTGTCCAGCCATCACCCCAGTCCCGAACCACTTCCTATTCCTCCCCCTTGCATCCACCCACTCCCCCAGGACAACCCCGATGACCCCCGTAACCGTGTCCGCAGACTAAGCGAGTTCGCGAGAGAAAGACTCTTCTACTCTGAAACGGGACTGGCCACCGCCCAACTAATGCTAGCCAGACCGGAGGAGGCGGAACACCCTCTTGTCATAGACCCTGAAACCCATGTAGTCCACAGGGTCGCCACCCCGCTCTCCACACCTTCCCACACAGACACCCATTCCACCCCCGCTACCTCGGTTGACAGCCTTCCCTCTCACTACACCATCGAAGTCGATGCCAACGACATAATACAAGACCATCCCTTGGAAGACTGGGTCCGGTTCGACCCGGACCTGCATCGCACAGCAATTCAGATCCCGGCCACGGAAGCAGAACCCCTTGACAGGGTACCCACCCGCTTCGTCCGCTTTAGGGTAGAGCCGATCACCGGCAAACCCACCATCTACAGAACCATGGGGGTAGGTTGGCCGATCTATGCCGAAAGCTTAGAAGCGGCCCTGGCTAGCTGGGCGGCACCGGCCGACTATCAGGACGATGACCATTTCAAATTAATGACGGAAGAAAGAATGATCGGCGGGCCCCTCGAAAGAGCGATAGAGGACCTAGGAGACTACAGGGTGAAAGCTGATATCATGCACCTCCGCAATCTGGAGTCAGACCGGTGCAAGCTCGCCCTCCACCTCCAAGAAGTACAGGCCCTCGAAGCCTACACCCAGAAGAGGAGAGCGGAGTTCAGCATATATCAATTGGCACATGTCGGGCGCACCAAGGCAGTACACCAACGCCTGATACGAGCAAACACCTGGGAACGCCTTCTACAGCTGGTGGACGAGGACAGTGAAAGGGGGGAATTGGCATGGCGACACTGAACCCATCACAGACAAGCGCGCCCCTACCACGAGCATGGGACCCTGCGTCTGAGAGGAGGGGCACGAAGCGCCATTTCTTGGACCAGCGACAATGCCCAGGACAATGCCCTTGCACAGGACGAATATGAGGAGCGCTGCCGTTGTTCCTACTGCCCATGGTTCGATCACATCTCCACCCATTGTGAGACGCCCCACCATCTCTGCTCGACCCGAACCTCCGGATGGTGCCGCGTGCCCCGCCACCACTGCTATTTCACCAACCAAATGCCCAACACCTGTCCCTATGGAGGTCGGCGTAAACACGCCAATGGCCATTACCTCACGTGTCAGCGTACTGCCTGGCAGCTCTCCCTCGAAGATCGACAAATCGAGTACGATCACCTCGAAGCTGGGTGCGACAACTTCTGCAAAGGAGAAATGAGTCGCACCGGTGTTATCTTGAGGCAGGCTATCGA